>JANHFJ010007606.1:127177-139003 GCA_032468195.1 Cerberus rynchops | reverse complement strand
CTCCTTCCAAGATCCATGATTGCATCTGATTCCCACCTTCCCAGCTACCCCTAGCCCTCCCTTCCTACCTTAACTTATCTGCGGTTGCATAAGCATTTCACTGCATATCGTACCCATGTATGATTGTGTATGTGACCAATCAAATTTGGAATTGGAGATGTCAGACCAACTTGCAGGATGGTCCCATCTGAGGATACATAAGAACACTCCTTGATGAACTTCAGCAAGTTTAGATCAGAACAAGGATCTATAAACCTGGGAGAATTCTTTATTGTATGCTAGTTATGATCTTTCTAAGAAGAAAAATACAATAAATAATCAAAATGTTATTCATACTAAATGCAGATCCTTTTAATTCAAGGCTTCCTCTTTCAACATTTTATATTACATTTGGAGAATGTTTTTGTATCTTTGATTTGGTTTATTCTTCAATGTTCCAATCCTGTTCTTTAGATATTTGCACACTGGTTTTCTGCCTTTCAAGTTTGTGGGCTGGTGTTAAGACTTCATTTGCAAAATAATGACATTCTCATTCCTATTATTTAATGACTGAAGGCAGCACACCAAAAGATTAAAACACACCATAACAATAAAATAAGAACAAAAATAATAAATGGACATACTATGGAAAGTCAAACAATCCCACAAAAAATCCAATTGATTGGTAAATCACTCTGACACAGGGTCTGCTAGAAAATTCCAGTTTTTAAAGGTTTTCTAAAGTACAGCAGGAATAGGACTGCACAAACCTAGGGAAGAAACGCTGTTCCAGAGGCCAGAGTAAGATTAATCTCTGAGTTCCCATAAAAAGGCATTTTTATTGTTGTTGATGGACTCAGAGCAATTGACTCTGCCAGGTCTTATGGGATGGGGAAAAAGTAGTCTTGTAAAGATCTAGGCCCCAAAGCTATGAAAAGCTTTATAGATTACCATCATCATTTTGAATTGAACTTGGAAACAAAGTGGCAACTGGTGCAGTTCACAAAATAGAAATGTCACATAGGTGAACTGAGGTTCACTCATAACTATTTGCACCACCATATTCTGGTCCAGATATAATTTTGGAATGGTATTCAAGTACAGCTCCATGTAGACTATGTTACAATAGTCCAAACTAATGGTAGCTATAAGGAGATTCCCCAACTGAGAGAAAAATACAGTTGAGACACAAGATAAATCAAATCAAAGGCCTCCTAAACATGGCTGATGCTTCCTCTTTGAATTTAGAAACAAAAGTTTCATTAATTTGGTTCCAGCTGTCTTTTCATTAACCCAAAGAAAAGCCTCTGGTTTCAACAATACTTTAGTCTTTAAAATCTTCTGAATTATTGTATATATTTATATTAACATTTTTCTGGTTTTTTACATGTCCATCAAACAAAGTCCCTTCGTGTCATTAACATTTAAGATTAAATGTGAAGACATTAAATGTTCTCTTTGTTAAGCTTTTTGCAAAAAATTCTTTCACCTTTAAATCCGTAAAGTCTCTCTTGATTTTTATAATCCTGAAAGAAGGTTTAATTAACCAAAAGAAATCGCTACAAAGGAACTACATCTATATTTATAGATTAATTATTTCCCAAAGTGATTAAGAAATGAGGATGGCAGGCTTATTTTCCATATAGGCTATACTGCAGTTATGAATGTAGGTGGAATCCTAGGACTTCTGGCTGCTCAACTCCCAAGCTGACTGCCAAAACTTCCATTTCTGCAGTTTATTTATAAGGAATTGCCACCCAGAGTACAAGTGGGTTATCTCAGTATCTGTCTTTAGTCCAAAAAGATTTTGCAAGTTAGCATCTATATTCCAGTCTGAGATCTCTGTTGCAGTGTCTCTCTGCTTTTTCAAAAGATGTCAGTACACTATATTACGTTAGCCTCAATAGTTGCATACTATTGATTCTTAAGTGATTACATCTTAGTTTTTTATGACCAACATGGTGACCCTTATCTAGAGTAGTGTTTAAGATGTTGAAATCACATAGGAGAAAACTTGAATACAAATCTGTATTCAACCATAAAGCTCACAGGGTTACTTGGGCCAGTTATTCTCAGGTGTGAAAGACCAGGTCCACATGTGAAGGTTCAATTAAGCTGATTTATTGCTAAAAACCCATGCCCAGAAATCTTCTTAACTAACAGTTAAGAGATAGATAAAGGTCAACAGCACTCAAAGGGATCTAGACTTAGTTCATTTGTGGTTACATAGGGATTCTAGGCTGATCCCTCTTTTCACTCTGCCCCCAGGATTTGCCATGTATCTTTTATAAAACTCATCTCACACACGGTTAAGACAATAAAACATTAAGATATCAATCAGACTGAGAGTTTTGAAGAAATAGTGAAATATGCATGCAATAAAAAAATTCAACCCATGATTATACAACTTTTTTTAAAAGAAGGGAAATATTATTTATGATGGTAGTGGTAGTGGGGAGAATCCAGAAAAATGGGCACTTTAACAGTGCACATTTTAAAACAGCTATAAATTTAAAAAGCAAGTATATGGATTTAAATCAAACTTCCTTCATTCTCATATTCATGTGCAAATAAATAGCATGGTCTGAAATCAAGCAAAGAATAATCAGCAGCCTGGGAAACATATATTTTTGAAAGGAAAACTAGTAAATGCAATGGATATGGGCTTATGACTACACAAAGCTATGCTACTCTGAGCCAATAGCAAAAGCTTAATTTTAATTATGCTAAACACGAACTAGTCTTTAGTGTAAAATGACTTTCAGAGGGGGGTTGAAATACATACTCTAAGGATTGTGGCTTTATGACTCTCTCCCTAAGGCATAGCCTTATTAACTGAATGAAGTCTTTAATGGGCTTATGGTACTCGACAGTTTTTCCCTTTCTAATGAATGACCCTTCAAGAAATGTAACTTTGGCTGTGAACTACATCTGGCATTGTTAGACTGTGGATGCTGTCTAGATAAGTAGATTAAAAATATACTTACCATTGAGGACCATGTGAAGTTTCACTTCAGTGCTAATTCAATCTTTTAACTGAATCTTCAGATCAGAATTGTCAAATAGGTCTGGTGCATAGTATATCAGTTGCCTATGAATTAATCCAGACATTAGTCGGACTTCTAGGCATGAGGAGACTTTTGTAGCAACAAATCACCCAAATGCTTTGATGATTCAAATCAATTTGTCAAATGAATTGCAAAATTGAATTAGATTTTGACCAGCTGCCCTGTTAATCACCAGAGAAGGCAACTTAGTGTCTTCTATATGTTTCAGATGACAGTGTTCATAATTCCCAGCCAGACATGGTCTGACATGGGTTGATGAAAGTTGAGTCAATGATTCATCAATGAATCTGCTGCATGCCATAGACATCAAGCTACTTTTAACAATATTTAATTCTAATATTTTGCCTCTCTGGAAGTTGATTTGCTTTTACATCAGAGCATTTCCAAACTGCCTATTCAGCTGATCATTTTCTACAGGTAAAGAAATTCAATATACATTGCTTGTCTCCTTTGATGTCATAAAAATAACTGTCTAAAATATTTTATAATTTCAAATTTAAAAAATGTTATATTTTGAAATCTGTGAACAACACTAGTCAATTGAAAACCTGTTCCTGTTAAGAAAGCCTATGAACCTTCAATGGACACATTATGAAAGAAAATCAGAGCATTCAATTAATCCTTATTTATGGGATAATGCAAATAAGTTAATTTTCCCTGCAAATACATAACTTTGGGCCACTGGTCTTTAGAGATTTAAATTTAGTATCATGTGACATTGAATCTGGGGTATCTTAGGAGTTTGTGACTTGCAAACTGGGACCTTTCCTACATAATCAGTAGCCCAGCACATACTGGAGGTTGCAAACTAGATCTAGAACTTTTGTCTCAAGGTTGAAAGTATAATCTGGAAGAGAGGGACATTACCATCAATTTGTTGTGATAGAAAGATCATTCTCTAGTGGCCTTTTGGCTCACTGTGCTATATATCCCTGCAGGGAAAATAGGGCCTGTTCAATTAGCTAGCCCCAGGTGAATGATGGATCTAGTGTGGTTCCAGAGAGAGCTTGGGGTTTTCTCTGATGTGGGTTGTTTGGCTCATGCCCTACATGCTGCCTGGAATGAGCGAGTACCTGACACCTTGGATCATATCATCATATGGGAACTCTATCAGAGGTGAAATTCAGCAGGTTCTAGCAGCTTCACTAGAAAGAGTAGTAAATTTTCTAAGTAGTTCGGAGAACCAGTTGTTAGAAAAAAAAATCTCCTTTTGTTTTTTCCCACTTTACAGGGTTAATCCTGTAAGGAAGGCAGGAAAACAACATTCTGGTGTTGTTTCTAGCCTAATCTTTATTGCCCTGCTTACAGGAAACTGCCCACCCCATCATATGACACTCCCCCTCCCAGCCAGGTCCACCAACCCAGGCCCACAGAACCAGTAGTAAAAAAAATTGAATTCCACCACTGCTTGGTATCCTTCCTGTAAAAACCATATTCTGGTGTTTGTGAAGGTTGAAGTAACTTTTGTTAGATGCCAGCTGTTCAATTTATTACAAAATCTAGAACTAGATCTATTTTACTCCCAGCTCTGCTGTAGAGATCTAATGAGACAGGGGGATAGTTTTAGCATCATGGTACAGGTAATCCTTGATTATGTCCATTTGTCTAATGACAGTTTGAAGTTGTAATGGCCTTGGAAAATGTGATATACCCATCCTCAAAGTTATTACCATTGCAACAACTCCCACAGTCACATGATCGCAATTCAAGCACTTGGCAACCAGCTTGCATTTACAATGATTCAGTGTCTTGCAGTCATGATCATAATTTCAACTTTCTCAGCCAGCTTCTGACAAGCAAAGTCAATTGGAGAAATCAGATTTCCTTAATAACTGCATGATTCACTTAATGACTGTGATTTGTTTAACAGCCATAGTAAAAATATTGTAAAATTAAGTCCCATCACTTGATGACTTGTTTAGTGACCAAAATTCCAGTAATTGTTGTAAACCAAGGACTACTGTAATTAAGCGAGATTTCTTGGTCTGTATTGTAGATTGTTTCCTTATCTGTATCTGCTTTGTTGTTTCCAGGTTAACCCCTAAAATTGGCTTCCCTTGGAGCGAAATTCGAAATATATCTTTCAATGATAAGAAATTTATTATAAAACCGATTGACAAAAAATCACCAGTGAGTATGATTGATAACTAGAATTGCTCCTAATGAAAGAGAATAGTGGTTATTTATTTACTATTTATTAAAACGCACCTCTTAATTTGCATAAAACTTAGAATGAAATTGCATGCCCATTCAGTAGTTGAATTATAGTGGAAACACTGGTATCTATAATTTGGTTATTGGTTGAAATTGCTTCAACAGAATGTGGAATGCTCCCTTCTTTTCATCATGTCCTCATCAATATATTAGAATGTTTCCTGAATCATTTTATTGTATTTATTGAATATTAACATTACAGTCATCACTTTCTTTCTCTTATTGTGCAAAATTGGAGCCTTAAAATTGCAGTCTTAAAATGATAACTTGTAAAAAAAAAATACCATAGGAATATTTCCTTATTCAGTAACATCTTCTATCATTGCATTGTAGAATTTAACTTTCCAAGTAATTTTGAAATAATTTTTCTGTAAATCTTTGTTAAGAGGTTGGCATATTGAAAAAGATGTCTTGTTTTGCTTTCTTTTATAAAATAAATGGGTCTCAGCAGATACTGCTTCAGTTTCAGAAACCACTTCCTCTCTTTTAAATATTTGATTAGTAGAAATGATTCTTTGCAGGTAAAGAGAAAAATTAGTCATATAGCCATTAACCATATTGAAATTTTGTATTCCAAATATTCACTGGAATATTTTGAATGAATAACTTTATTATGTTCTTTTTCTTAATGTTAGCCTCATTTTCTCCTTTCGGTATGTTATAATTTCCCTTCTGTCATTGTTCCATCCTGCAAATGTACTTGCTCTTATACTTGGCTTTAAGAACTTAGGGACAGAAGTTTTGAATTTGGATTTCCATACCATTACTAACCCATGCACAAAGCATAATGAATATCACAAAAGAGGCTGAAGCATTGTTACAGCAGTTATTAATTGGTTGGGCTCAGAAATTATTAATGTATTTTTAGTGCTGAAATTAGTAGTCATAAGTCAGTTGCTGGAGAAGATCTAATCCCTATATGATTGAGCAAGTTAATTCGTTGCTGCTTGGATTTTCCATTACAAAGAACTAAGGAACAAGTGAAAAGTTTAACACAAAAACTGTAAAGAAGGGCACTGCAAGTCTGAGTGTACATGGGTGTCTTTTTAATCTTTTTATCTCTTCTTGCCAGGACTTTATATTTTATGCTCCTCGCCTAAGAATCAACAAGAGAATCCTGCAGCTGTGCATGGGAAATCATGAGCTGTATATGCGCCGTAGGAAACCTGATACCATTGAGGTCCAGCAAATGAAAGCCCAGGCCCGTGAAGAGAAGCACCAGAAAGAGCTAGAAAGGTGTGTGCAGAGCATAGGAATTGCAATATGGTATAACTCAGTTGGTGGCCCCTACATTAAGTGTGATCATATAGCCTTACAATACTATAGCATATGTGGCAATTATAGGGATACCAGAAATTAAACCCAGAGTGAGTATAGATTGGTAAGAGGTTGAGTTGCTTGAGACCTTCACATCCTCTTTACTGCCTTCATGGTTCCTTAATAGAAAAGTTTAGGTCACCAGTCATGAATGATTAGAAATGCAATCATTACATAATAAGTACTACTCTTGATTTAAACAAGTGTTCAGATACTTTCACATTGTTCTTTCCTGGTTATTATAAAAAAAATAAGAAAAATGTGGTAAAATGTTTGTAGAACAATGTTTCTCAACCTTGGCGACTTTAAGATGTTTGGACTTCAACTCCCAGAATTCCCCAGCCAAACATCTTAAAGTCACCAAGGTTGAGAAACACTGTTCTAGAAGGTAAAATAATTGTACTCTGTTCCAGCTCTAAAACTAATTTAATTTTATATCTAAAGAGAGATGTTGGAAAATGAGAAGAAGAAAAGAGAGACGATTGAGAAGGAAAAAGAGCAGATGATGAGGGAGAAAGAAGAGCTGATGATGAGGCTGCAGGAGTATGAAGTGAAGACACAGAAAGCAGAAAAAGGTACAACTTGCATTTTGTTGCCGAAACCCACACCCATCTTTCTATGTCCCCCACTTCTGAGCTGAGAAGCAGTGTCTTTAATAAGCAATAGCTGCATAAAATGTCATGGTAGTACCATGGATTGAGTTTCTTAATTAATAGAAATACCCAGACAGGTAAGCATGTCCTTCTGAGAGGAGAATAGTCTCACCCTAATGAGCTCCCAGGACCTTACTCTGAGGAACAATCCCTCAAAAAGAGTTGGTGGAGGGTCAGAAGGAGGCTTCACTTTGCCTGCAGTAACAGGGAATCATGGTGCGCTGTTGCCATCAGGATCTGATGTTTGGCAGCACGGCTGCGTAGTTCCAAAGTATTAACTATGTTAATAATTTGGTTGACCAAAAAATTAAGCATTGAAGTAATGTTTGTGTGGTGTCAAGTGCAATGAAATCAGAAATAATCATCATTGATTATTTTGGCAGGTACATGATTTGGATGGAGTTGGTCTAATAGGTATATATAGACATAATCACAATATGATTATAAAACCCAACTGGATGACATCTGCCTTTAATCTATAACTTGCTCACAATAAGGACACATCCATGTTGGTTTCTTGGCCACAAAGCAAAGGTGATTTTCCTCTGCTTTCTTCTAAGATGTCCCAAAGCCAACTGGACTTTCAAAAGCCAACTGGACTTTCTAGGGTTTTTTTTTCTTTGAAAATGTTTTGCTTCTCATCTAAGAAGCTTTTTTAGTTCATGAAAACAAAAACCACCTTTGGGACAACCATGACTTGGATGATTGAGAATAGACATTTCTTCTAAGATGTTTTCCATGTCTTGCATCTTAGTCAACAGCCTGGGGACTTCCTGCAAGTTGGCCAGTGCTGTCTTCTGTGGTGACTAAAGCTGTATCTATTTAACTTCAAAGAATATCTTGCACATAAAATGAGCACCAACATTCCAGAAGCATCCATGTATGGACGTCAGACGTCTTAGTTGCACATCATACTTAGCCATAAAATGATGTGGTGAAGGAACTGCTCTACCTCTCGGCAAGTACTACAGGTAGTCCTTGATTTATGACCACAATTGAGCCCAATAAATTCATATCGCTAAGAGATAAATTTGTTAAGTGAGTTTTGCCCCACTTTACAACTTTTCTTGTCACATTTGTTAACTGAATCACGGCTGTTGTTAAATTAGTAATCCGGTTATTAAGTGAATCTGGTTTTCTCATTGACTCTGCTTGTCAAAAGGTTGCAAAAGTTGATCCCATGACCCCACAACACTGCAACGGTCATAAATGTGAGTCAGTTGTCAAGAATCCGAATATCAAACTGTTGAAATGGTCATGAGTATGAAAAATGGTCCTAAATCACTTTTTTCACTGTTGTTGTAACTTTGAGCAGTCACTAAATGAACTGTTTTAAGTACCTGTACCACTGTCTTCCTCAAGAAGCCAGATTGGTGCAATTTCTGAAGAGTGGTATCTTTTTAAAAAAATAATCAGTACTGTATTTAAAACATATGTGGCTGTTTTGTTTTGTGTTCCTTTCTGTCAGAGCTCTCAGATCAGCTTGAAAAAGCCAGGCAGCTGGAGGACGAAAGAGCAAGGGCCCAGTACGAAGCAGAGCGTCTGGAGAATGAGCGTTTGATGGCTCTGCAAGCTAAGGAAGAACTGGAGAGGCAGGCTGTTGACCAGATGAAGAGTCAGGAGCAACTGGTATGGACTGGAGGCATTTCAGAAGGAAACTTGGAAAATTGATATGAATCTTAGCGAAGTAGTTGGGCTAACCTCCTCAAGCATCCTCACTGGTTATAGCTTTTTAAATCTTGCCTTTGGTTCTCAAAGTCAGTACAGAAAATGGACACCACAAGTCAAATATTTCCTGAATCAAATGCATGATGGCAAAATAAAATTTAAGGGCACATCAATTTTTACAGAACAGGAATTTCTGCAAGCCAGTGCTGCTAAGAGAAAGTGGTTGAGCTGCATTTGAGCTGGAAATGAGATCTTAAATAACCCTGCAGGGTCAATGATATCTTATAGAAAGAAATTGTCTTTTCCTTCCTGAAATGTTGCCTTCCTGAAATGTTGCATTACAGCTCTCAGACTTTCCAGGCATTATGGTTAAAATCTGGCTTAGGATACTGATAGTTGCAGATCCATCATATCTGGAAATTTGGGGATAGCTTGCTTAAGTTATATTGGCTGTAAACTAGTTTTTAATGTTCTAACTTGCAGCCAGAAATAAAATAGCCATTGTTGATACTGCAAGTGGGTTTCGTATAGCTGGCAAATTTTATTTGGGCAATATTAATAAAATTTGTGAAAGTTCTGTTAAAGGTAAAGGTTCCCCTTGCACGTACGTGTGAGTCATTCCTGACTAGTGGGTGGTGCTCATCTCCATTTCTAAGCCACAGAGCCAGCGCTGTCTGATGATGATTCCGTGGTCATGTGGCCAGCATGACTAAACAGCAAAGGCACATGGAGCACTGTTACCTTCCCGCCAAGGTGGTCCCTATTTTTCTGCTTGCATTTTTTACATGCTTTCAAACTGCTAGGTTGGCAGAAGCTGGGCAAGTAACAGGAGCTCACTCCATTACGCGGCACTAGGGATTCAAACTGCCAGCCTTTCTGATCGACAAGCTCAACGTCTGAGCCACTGCGCCCCCTAAAGTTTTCTTAAGGCCAATTTAATAAAGTTGGATGCTAGTTGTCTAGCCTTAGCATAACTAAAGTTTGCCTACCTATGTTTTACTTGTTTGTAGCTGCTACCATGTCATTTTCTGACCTAAGAGCAATCTCTGAATGTTCCATTCCATCCAAAACCGGAGGCTCTAAGAATAAGGAGCAGTTCTCTTACCGATCCAAAATGCTTCTATCTCATGTAATTTCTTTTTTCTCTTTCAAAAAAGGCTGCAGAACTTGCAGAATACACAGCCAAGATTGCTCTTCTGGAAGAGTCAAGGAAACGTAAGGAGTCTGAGGTTGAAGAATGGCAGCACAGGGTAAGCTAATGTGTTCCACTTTGTTTTACTTTCAGGGTTTTAGCAATTTTAGGTCTTCCCTGGATCTTGATTACAACATGGTTTATTGGAAATATAGATTGCATAGTCTATTGTCCTATAAGGTTTGCTACACTATAAGAATATAAGATGAGCCACACTGCATCAGAACCGACATTCCATATTTGCTTTCCACAATTGCTGACAGGATGCTTCCAGGAAGCACATAAAGAGTGCATGAATTGAGTGATATATATAGAGTGCTAACCAAAAGACAATATTGTTGACCAGTAAATTTGTATAATGGTTTGCTTAAAATAGCTTTCAAAGGCTTGTGATCAGGCTGTACTGAAACTTCTCCATAAAGAAAGCAATTAAAAATCTTGACTCTAGACGCGTATGGCAATGGAACTACTCACTGAAGCAATACTGCAGCTAAACCAGATATGCCGCCATCAGCTGACACCATCATAGTTCTGTCACAGTATAATATTTGAATGCAGATTCAATCATTAATAGCAGTTAAGATTTATTAACTATTTCTTCTTGTACTGATAGCCACTGAAATCCCATATCCTGTAACAATTAGCAGATCTCCTAAGTACTTTACCTAAATCCAAATTAACACAAGATTTAAATAAGTAACTGCTTTTAATTCTGAACAGTTTTATACATCCTATAAACCTAGTATTTATCCCCCTTATGAATTTTAAACATGACAGTTTTACAACATTAATAATAACTAAATCAATCCTTTATTGTCAATGTACAATATGTATGCAGCAAAATTGAACTAAACAAAATAGCACATTCAACTTCTAAACCTTCCATTTAATCAGTCCATTACAAAGATCTGAAGATGGGTTCTTTCTCATATGATATTCAGTACATAATGTTTTAGTTTTAACATTTTTTTTGTTCTTAGTTCTTCACTTTTTATAAAAGATTCAGCCCACCCACATTTTCTGCATTTTTTCCCGACCATTGCTCTATATCTCAGACATGGGTGCTTCCAGTCTTTGGCATCGCAACTGATAACTGGGGTTTAAGGCTTTTTCATTATTTCTCAAAATAACCTGTTCCTTATCAGTACGCCAAAAGTCTTTTAAGTGAGTTGCAGCCTACTCCTCAGCTCTACAAACATCAACAGCATCTTCCAGTGTTAAATCATCTGTCCCTAACAATTTGAGTCTTACTCTTTCAAGTCTTATTTATTCCAAGTAATCATGTAACTGTCCAAACTCACAAGACTGCACTAAAAGTTTTAGTTCTGTTACATAGGCCTCTGTTTTATTATAAAAAAATATATTCCTCCCTTATGTAATGTCCTTGCTTGATACATAGCAAGTTTTAGATTTCTCAACACCTGCAATACCTGCTTATTAATAAATATAAAAATGTCCCAGTTCCTAAGAAACCACATCCAACTTCTCTCAATGACTACCGCCCTGTAGCCCTGACACCGATAGTAATGAAATGCTTTGAACAACTAGTAAGAAACCTCATAACTACATCATTACCGGACACTCTAGACCCTCTACAGTTTGCCTACCATAGAAATCGCTCAACTGATGATGCCATCTCTCACCTTCTCCACACATCTCTTACCCATCTAGACACCAGAAAAGGGAACTATGTCAAGATGCTCTTTGTAGATTACAGCTCTGCGTTTAACACAAT
>JANHFJ010007605.1:549207-564131 GCA_032468195.1 Cerberus rynchops | reverse complement strand
CAAGATTATGCACCAACCTTGAAGGACAAACAGATACTTTACAATCAACAGAGTTACAGAAGTATAATACCTCAATCATTGCTTTATGTCTGCTGAACTGTCTGTAAAGACTGGTAAAATTAATGACATTTTTTCTGATTTTCTTAGATGTGACATCTCTCTTTCTTTTTCTTTTGAATTTTCTAATTGGAATCTTCTCATTTTATCACAGTGTATAAATCTCCAGAATATGAATCCCTTGGATTTGACTTGACAGTCGAACGGTTAGTTTCAATTGGATATCCTCAAGAGCTGCTTAGTTTTGTCTATGATCCTACATTCCCTACCAGGTAAATAATTGTCATTTAAAGTTGTATTTGTTCTGTACAGTTAAAGTGGTACTTTTAAGCTTAAGGTGCTATATGTATGGTAAACTACATATGTATCTTGTAAATTTAAGTTTATGTATTATCAGATATTGTGTCTTAAAATACAAATAAATAGAAGGGGAACTGAAAACAGATAGGCATAAATATTCCTCTAGACTAATGTTTTGCCATTTTATAAATATCAAGTTAAATTTATGACAACTAAATGACTACTACTCCCAAAATTATTTGGGAATAATATTCATGGGTATTCAAGAATTTTTAATAATTTGTGTATTTCCTAAGGTGCTTTCTTGAGTGTATCGGGACTGCCATATTTTGCACATTTCTTGCAGATCAATTCTTTGTGCTATGTTGGAGACTTCTGAAGTTGCTCGGGGCTTTGGGAAGAACTTAGTGGCACTGAAAGCATCATGGTTGGCCATCTGACAAGGATACTATAGTTCAGTAGTAGTTTCTGGCATTGGTCAGGAGTAGGATTAAAAAGTTTCCAAAGATCCTCCCAATCCTGTATATTATGTAATTCTGTGTCCTTTCCTTGAATCTTCCTGGCAACATTGTTAGAACATATAGTGCATTTACTAAAAGTAGGTAGTGAGGGAGAATATAAGCCATTTTATAAAATGTATATTTTAAAAGTTTCACATTTCAATACTTTTTATTAGGCTCACTTTTAAATTTTTTAATGATGATTTATGTAATATTTTTGAGATGCTGTTTAATGGGGAAATATTCCCTGATAAAAAATATGGTAGAAAAATCCTTATAGCATACAGTATACAAGAATAAACATGGGAATCAAGCCTTAATCATGGAAAAGTGGAAAAAAGAAAGACAAATATATTTGTCTGCATTTTTCCCCCCAGAAGTTTGACAGTTCTATGTGAGCAAAGATTAAAATCTGGACTCATTGTGCATCACTTACATCAGTGGACCCAACATTTTTGGGCTCCTGGGATTAGTTCCGGGAGGGTGTTTTTTCCACGGACTGGCATGTGTGATTTCGTGCACTGCCTGGATCCCACATATGCATGGATGGGGTTTCATTTGCTTGCCTAGCCCAGTTCCTGGCAGGTAGCAGACCAATGGCGGTCTATAGCCCGAGGATTGGGGATCCCTGAATTACACCATTCCTACACTATCTCTAGGTGAAGTCCATTTGCATTTGGTCATGCCATGTAGTTCTGCTGTTGACATCAGACTGAACAGTCGTGGTTCAAATCGGCAGTATGCATTTAGCTTTTAAGCTTATTTCTAAATGTATTTGGATTTCTCCTTACTGATTACAGAATGAAAATGCAGTTCATTATAATTTCTTTAGTTTGGTTGTTGTGAGCTGCTCAGAGGTGTTGAAAGGCAGTATACAATTTTAATTAACTCCTTGTTCTCTCAGACCAGGGGACAAACTACACATTGCAGAAAATCTGTTCCGCTCTACTTTCTTGAATCACAGTCTCACTTTTCTCTCAGTATTGTTGACTTAACATAAAAATTAAACTCTTTATACCTTGAACATTCTATGCCTATCTTTCTACAGCAACTATTGATGTAGAGCGGGGTCTGAGAAATGCACTATAGGATAATGTCACATCATGGGTAAGGAAAAACCATGACACATTAATGGGAAGGAAAGAGGCCCACAGAACACATTAAATGAATTTGCAATGAAGCCAGAGAAAAAAGAATGGGCAATCTGAAGTCTTAATTTATAGCCACACCCAATATAGCAGTTTATTTTTTTTCAAATATCCAGCCTCTTTTTCAAGCATTGTCCAGCCAATTGAGGCTACTTTGATAGCAGAATTTAATAGAGGGATAAATGGGGGTGGAGGGTGGGGACAGATAATTATCAAGCAGAGGAAGTGTTATACATCCCTCAACTGTACACCTCATTGAGTCTAAATTCAATATATTATCTTTTCCATGTAACTAGGACACAGTTGCACTGAAACATAACAAGTTCATAGTTACGGGTACTTTGACTTTATAACTTTTTTTAATCAAAGCCCTCCTGGTAAGCTGCTAGCATCTAATATTTCATTGAGATTTTAGTGTTTATATAACACTTAAATGTGTAACTGAATCCATATTGATTGTATGTGCACATCATATTCGAGCATGCTTTAGGAAGTTGTAGAAAAACTTCAGTGAACATTGGTGACAATGGCTCACACGGTCCCTCTGATTCTTCTGGATGGCCAGACATTAGCACAGGGTGTGGCAACTTTTGTTTAATAGTACATATGGTTAGCTTCAAATAAACTAAAACTTCAAAGAACTATTTCTCAAGCTGGCTTGCTAAAACTAATAAAAATGTTAACCACAATTTTGGGTTAAGTCTAGCAAACTGTAGTGAAATTCTGAGAAGTAAATGCTGCCACAATTGTTCTGGCAAAGTACCTTGCTGTTAAGATAAATGAACTAATTATAAGCAAATAGATTAATTGTACATTTAAACCAGGCAATGCAGACTATTTTTTCCTCTGCAGCTAAACAAAAGTTCAATGGGACTCTATCATCAGTGTCCTCCTTAGGGTCAGATTCTAATTTGGACAGAACGTGATAGAACTGGCTCAGGTATGCCATTCCAACAGACTATCTTTCAAAGTCTTGCTGTTCATCGTTGCTTATTATGAAATGCTGACATGCATCCTTGCATTTCTTTTTTTTTAATAGAGGCCTGGTATTTGATTCTCTTTATGGAAACCTGTTAAAAGTTGATGCCTATGGGAACATCCTAGTGTGTGCACATGGCTTTAACTTTATGAGAGGGTAAGTGATGCAAATGTAGTGATCTTACGCACAGCTGGGATATATTCTGTTGCACATCATATAGTGTAGTGGTGGCAAACCTATGGCACGTGTGCCAGAGGTGGCATTCAGAGCCCTCTGTAAGGGGCATAACATAAGTTTCCCTGCAAATGACAAAACAGAAGCTTGCAAAAGAAAAAGATCTCGCCTCTTGCAGAGCTGCCGGTGTTGTGATGCCCTGCCTCCTGCCGGCCAGCTGGTCTTCGGCTCTCTGCCACGCACAAGACTTGCAGTTTGGGCACTCGGTCTGTAAAAGGTTCGCCATCACTGGCATAGTGTCTCGTAATGACTGAGGTAGTTTCTGTCAGAAATTATCTAACATCTTATTCCTGTTTTTTTCCTATTGATGGATTGGTAAACCAATATAATATTTTTGTGAGCTTTTAGTCAATAAGTATGGTTTCAAAAAAATCCAATTTATACTTTGTATACAAAAACAGTACATGGATAAAAGATTAGATGTCACCTTCAAGAAATTACATAATCTACTCAGGGCTCAGTGTTTCCTTGGAAATTTTAAGAGATAACTTGGCTTTCTCATAGGTCTTGTTGACTCTTGACTGAACCTTACAATATACAGTAGAGAAATTGCTTTGATTTGGTATCATTAACTACCATATTCTTTTGTCCTTTATATTCCTCAGGCCAGAAATACGAGAACAGTATCCTAATAAATTCATTCAGAGAGATGATACTGACAGGTTTTACATTTTAAACACACTGTTCAACTTACCAGGTGAGAATTGAGAGGGGGAATTGCGTAGTCCAGATCAGTAGGTACATTGATACTAATTTTAAAGGAACACGTTTATGAATTTCTTCTTGGTTTAGATTAATTACAGGAATGTCTATTTGACTAATTTGTTCATTTTAAGATCTGGTCTTGCCTTGGTTTTGCTTTCTTGCAGAGACATATCTGTTGGCTTGTCTGATTGATTTCTTTACTAATTGTGACAGATATTCAAGGTGAGTATTGTCTTGGCTATATGAAATCAACAAGGCCATATGGTAGCCAGCTTTTCCAAAGCAACTGTATAAAAACACAGCATAGTGACGTGGTTATTTCAGACTGAAGAAAATATTTAAAGGATTGCTCCTTTTTTAAACAAAATATTGTGATGTAACTTTCAGTAAGATAACAGGATTTCCTCGCTCACTGGAAAAAAATTATTCCCTTTGAATCAGTGAAGATAGTAATTGAACAGATGGATAATGCGTAATGCCTATTCATGAAATATACAAAATATGTAAACAAAAACCAAGGGGGAAGGGATGGGAAACTGTGCTTTCAGTTTACACTTAAGGACACTGACATCATTTTTAATTACATAACATTTCTCAAGCCTCGTGCAATTTTCTACATGGCTGTTTTATTCCATTTGTCTCTCAGCTGTGAAACAGGATTTAAAGAGGGAGACCTTTTCATGTCCTTCAGAAGTATGTTCCAGGATGTGAGAGATGCTGTAGACTGGGTTCATTATAAGGTAACCTGCATTTTGGGGACATTTAGATGGTCTTTTTAATTCAAACACTGTTTCTAAGTTTTGAATTATAGTGTCATTTCAATAATTCGTTTTTTTTCCTTCCCTGATGAATAAATGCTAAGTGCCAGTAGTATCCCAGCAAGATAATTGGACAAGATGTGATACAGAATGAATTATTTTTTACTCTTCCTTTATTCTCCCCTTAATTTAGTCCTTCTATTTCTTCCTTGCCTCAAGAGATTAGTAGCTGTGACCTATCACAGGAAAAGCTGCCAGTTGTCTTACACTCTTCATATTCAATTGTCTCTCTATCCTATTCTGCAGTTTATATAAAGTTCCTTGGTGGCCTCTCATCCAGACAGAGTTGAGGATAGCCCCACCCTGTAGCTTTAAACTATCATATGTCTTCAGACTATTCAGTTTTAGAACAGAAATTATTATGTTTCATCATCTGAATGGCACTTTGACTCACATTTCATTCTTATATCACAAATGACCCTTAGAGTTGTCCCATTCTACAATGAAATCATCGAGACTAATCTCTTGGCATATGAAACTCTGCAAAGAACTTTCTGTCTTTAATGTCACTTGCACATCTTTCTACATGATGACAGCATGGAAGATTATATTAATATGAAACCCAAGTAAGATACCTATTAGATCATTGCTTCTGCTGTCATGTAAGATTTTTTCCCTCCTGTTGTTTCAGGGCTCACTTAAGGAGAAGACAGTTGAGAATCTACATAAATATGTGGTGAAAGATGTAAGTATTAAAAAACGTGCTTTAAGAAAGAAGATTGATGGTGATTTATTTTGCTAATTCTTAATTGGTCTTACTACCCAGTCACTTAAAATAGTGGATATTAAAAAGGAAGTCCACCAAATGAGTAATTTTATCTGGAAGCTGCCAATGATATAACTGCTCTAATAAATATTGTCCTTATTGATGGAGATAGTGTAGTATTTCCCTTTTCTCTTATTACGTGGCATTAATATTAATCAAACTGGAAACATTCACTACTTATCTTTCAAATTAGACATGTGGTGCAAGGTAATGATTGTGGCTCTCACCATTGCTTACTCTGGGCAAGAATTCAAATTAAGCTCCGACATGTAAAATGACAGATGATTCATCAGCAAAGCAGTACTGGTCAAAACTGGCTGAACTGGGATTAAAAAGAATTTTAAACAACATTAGAAAACTGGTTTTCTACTCTGACATTGTCTGATGATGTGGACGTGGAAGAAAAACAAGTTTCTGAAACATATACACATGCCAAAAGCATGTGCCTGACTATTTGACACCAAACACAAGTATAGTACTTGGATGAATGCCTAGAATTGGTAGACCAACATAGGTCAAGTTGGCAGACAATACGTGGTACGGGCGGCTGAGATCTGAAGTTTGCCCATCAGCTAAAGACAGAGCAAGAGGCTGGAAAACCATAGCTCTGGAATGGAAGACGCTGCACAAAAACACAAACATCACACACTCTTTGCTGTTCTCTGATAACTAAGTGAAAAAACTAAGTCAACAAACACAAGGCCAATGGGATATTTATAAAATCTTAAAACGAATGACTGCAAAGATGGAAAACCCAGAAATCTACCACTCATTGAAAAGCTGAGATCTCAGGGCTTGGATGCTGAGCCTACATGTGAGGGCGTAAGAGTGGCAATAAAAGTAGTGAAAATGGTTACATTGTTGGAATGGATGGAGTCCCAGTTGAGGCATTTGAAATGACGCAGTGAGTGTAATTCAGGGAAGTTTCCATTAAATGAAAATTGAGGATAGTAATCCCTTTTTGTGCAATCATCCAACCATATTTCTAGAAATAGCAGGAACAACTATTCATTGAACAGCACACTGATGCTGGGATCAGATTTCACCATCAGACAACTGTTGGAAGAAAAAAAATCACTCTGTCATATGAATGCCCATTGATTTTCCAGCCTCCTTCAACAGTGTGTACTGTTCAGCTTTCTGGATAGAATTGAAAATTGAACATATATTCCCCCAAAGGGATATGCTTACTAGAACAAAATTATAGCAAATGCACTGGCTGTATGCACATCCAAAATGGATCTTTCAAAATTCCCAATTTGAAGGAGTACTAAAACAAATGTTTGATGTAGTACAGGTAGTCCTCAGCTTACAACCATAATAGCACCTGCCTATCATGGTCATAAAAACGGTTCCCCACCTTTTTTGTGGCAGCCATTACATTACGGTGGTTGTTAAATGGCCAATGTGATTGTTAAATGAATGCTGCAATTGTTTAGTGAACCAATGCACTCAGTATGAGTGCAGCATTGCCAAAAGTTGATAGTAAATGCTTTTTTGTGTATGTGGGGGGGACCGTAAAATGCAATCATATGATTGCAGGAGCCTGCAAACAGCTGTAAATGCAACTAGGTTGCCAAGCACTTCAAATTTGATCAAATTTGAGGATAGAACTTCAAATCTAGATCATTAATCGCGCCCCCTCTTGGTAGGCCCATTGTAATTTCTTAGGGTCACTAAGCGATGGTCATAATCAAGGATTAACTGTATGATAAAACCAATTACCTAAATGACCTCTTGTATATTAATGACATAGCCATAATTGCAGAGGCCATAGACATTTTGTACAACTTCACAAAACCTGCCAATTGATGTGGCCTGAGAAGTAAGTACAAAAGAAAAGTTTTGACAACTGATAAGCCACAGTCTTCTGTCCATCTCAATGGACAGAAAAGATGGGAAAGGGAGAACAGTATCAAAAGCAGCAGAGCAGAATTGGCCAGGCCAAACAATCTGTTTGGATTGTTAAATTGGTATAGGTAGAGGAAACAAAGGGTTTCAGAGAAAACAAAGTTGTGCATCTTCCATTCACCAATCTTGTTGTACAGATCTGATACATAGGCACTATAATAAGCACTTCTGGACAAATTTGATGTTCACATGATTGTCTCAAGAGTGAAGTATCATTTTTAACTTGCAATTGAAAATGAAATACAAACATGCATGTTAAGATGGTTGGGAAGGCATGCAGGATATAGTTAGAACTTTGCCTTCCTTATAGACATGGTAGAGAAAGTGACCTGCAGGGTGGAATAGCACCAGAAAAAGTATGGAGGAAGTGACAATCTGAAAATACCAATGCACTGGCTCCAAGGTTTGCCTTGCCCAGACATTTACTAAGGGGAAAAAGAAGAAGTAGTGGAACGTCAATCAGTTCTACTCTTAAAGAAACTTTGTTCTCTCCTGCTATCAAAAATGTAAGGACAGTAACAAGAGAGACAACATCACAAAGAAGACACGGAAAACTTTCCAAGATATCAGTGCAGCCTCCTTAGGTCTTGAATTCAGTGGTGGCAGTACTATTTTGGGCTTGGGATGTGGCATTTGAATTGCAGCATTTAAAGGGGATGTAGGGTGTCCTGAGTGTGATATTCTCCACTCTGAACTTGACAGTCCCACAAAGCTGTGTCCATTCTTTTTGGGCTTCTCTTCATCCAAATGGGAGGTATTCAGTGTATGTGTTCATGAAGACTGTAACTGTTTCTTTCTGTAAAATCTGATTGGCAGCTGTTTCCATAATGAAATGTCACTTTTTTCACACGTTATTATTAAATGATTTATGAGAAATTGTTCCATTTTATAAAATTCAACTTTAACTGTAACTATCCTCTTGTCTGGACCTTAAGACGTGTTAAGGATGCACTAACAAAGTTGCCCTTTATGCTATCACATTGAATCAACTATTATATGCACAGAATTTGGCATAAGAGTCAGTACCGCATAGTTAAGATGTGTAACATTTTAGAAGATATTTTAAGCAGACTGAAATATGTATTTGGCATTATTCAGAACAGCAGGGTGCATGGTGCTATTTCAGCTAGGTCATATGAAGTACCCCAAAATAAATTTTAACTTAAATGTTTGAGAATTACTTTTATGTCAATCTTTGTCATTTTAGGGAAAGCTTCCACTGCTGCTGAGTCGCATGAATGAGGTGGGAAAGGTGTTTCTTGCCACAAACAGTGATTATAAATATACCGATGTAAGTAAAAATTTATGAAGTCTTCCAGTATGTTGTATATTTTTCAATTAATAATAAAGGAAGCTTTAAATGCAAAAAAAAAATCAAATCCAAATTATGAATTTGAAATCCTGGACTCTTTTAGCTTACTCATCTAAAACTTAATTTGCAGGGATTAGAAGTGCATATAAATACTTTTTAAACATTTATCTGATATATTTTGTACAAAATGCAAGGATTCTTTTCAATTAAGTTCAGTAACATGTCATAGCGAGACGATAATGGTCAATATTCTTCTGGGAATTGCACTTCAGCTTTTCCCAAAAAACCTTTTAAGTCTGAATGCAGTATCCACTCTCATCCATTGAGACTGAATATTTATATGTCAATCCGAAGAACACATGTTAAAAGACCAATTTTATCGGAATTTAATTCCATGTTAAATGAATATCAGGCTTGCAATGTCAAGAGAAATATGGAATTTTTCAATTCTGGTGTTTTCTTTGCAGACAGGTAAATAACTGCTTCTCTGATTACAGGTGAAATTGCTTTTTGTGTATATGGAAGGCACCCATAGTAGTTTAACTTCCTCTTGTTCAGAAGATGAGAAAATGTCCTGCTGTACTGTAATAGTACTATACCCTTTTCTGTACTTCCATTTCTTTGCTTTGGTTCGCCACATTTCCATTTCTTTGCTTTGGTTCACCACTTCTATTTTCTGTTATGCCCTATGGCCATGTAGGCAATGTTTTCCGTATTTGGCAACATAGCAGATATTCTACCTGAGGAGGTATTTATGCCATTGTCCCATTTCTTTCAGCTAGTTAGTCTGGTGTGGTGATTCAGAATGTTGACCTGAAAATCCAGAGACTCTGAGTTCTAGTCCTGCTTTAGGCAATGAAAACCAGCTGGGTGACTTTGGCCAGTTATTCTCTCTCAGCCAAACACACCTAACAGGGCTGTGGCCATGGGAAAACTGGGAGGAGGAGGAAGTATTAGGTATCGTTGTCACCTTGAGTTACTTATGTAAAGTTACTTATATATTTACCTTATAAAGGTAAAATAAAAATCTTAAATAAATCTGGGAAGCTCAACAGAATTGCTAAATCTCATCCTCCTTATCTTTCCTGAGTGAGGAGAACTTTAGAAGGAGCATCAATCCATTCACTTTCATCTCAAGGCTCCAACCCTCTTTCTTATTCAGCCAGTCACAAAGCCCAGTGATCTAGAAGCAGAACTAAATATTGACGTCACAGGAAAAATCCAGCTATATCTACTGCAAGTAAAAACGGACAGAACTCATTCCATATAATACCCAGAGTCTAGTGTTTGTAGAATCCATTTGAAGGCTATAGAGAAAGGCAAAGTTTTATTGGAAGAAAAACTAAAAATGGAAGCTTCATAAAGTCTCTTCAGGTCTTTTCCAGAGCTGATTAAATCCTCTTAAACATTCTTTAGTCATTCTTTCAACATAATAGCCAATTGCAGGTGCTTTTCAGGCTCAAAACCTTCAGGATACTTCACCTCCTGCTTTCTTCAAACTTCAAAAACACAATTTAGACTTCAAAGACTCAAACCCTCACAGTTTCAACTTCAAACTGTTTATTGTGGACCTCACTCCCATCTTAAGAGGTCCGTAAAGGGGGCGTACATAAGTGTACCAGTTGCCTGCTGTTACTGTCTTACTGTCCCCATTTATTTGTATTTATTTCCTTCGTTTATGTTTATGTTCATACCTATACTTGTTATCTTGACAAACAAACAAATAAATACATAAATTTGCAAGGAGTGGACAAGGCCATCCACATTAATGCAGTTCAACCACGGCATCATTGATTACATTTATATTTTAAAAGCGTAGGTGACAAAGATGCTAATTAATGATAATGGCACTGCTGTGGACATACTGCCTTCCAAAGCACTGGTATCTTAATAGCAAGAAGAATATTTAGCTGATAATATAACAAAAAGGTTGAGCCAAACCTGTACAATTTTTTTTCCACATCCTGCACAGAACTCAAGTGTCTCAATCAACTTCTTTGTAAAAACCTGGGGCATCTTCATAAAGATCAATGGTATTCTCATTAGAAATCAACTGAACAGTCACACTAATTTGTGTGGTTTTTTAAGGTTTCCCAAGGTTTTCATTCAGGTTTACATCATGCAAAAAGCTTCTATTTTAATTTCTATCTTACTTTTCGTTCTTTGGCTCTGTTCATTTTTTGTCTTAAGATTAATTGTAATAAACAATTGCAGAAGAGTGTCCAATGTAAGAAAGATTATTGTAGCAGTGTCTGAGGATTCCTATCTTTTGAGCAAATTGAAGTTGACCTATTTTGGATATTCTCTTTATAACAAAGCAGAAGGAAGTTGATTGGTAAGCAATTCTACTATGAACCCATGTGCATTGTGAGTCACTGAAGGAAATAGGAAGACATGAAATGCATTCAGGAATTAGAAAGTAATAAATAAAATGTAATTTAAAAATAAAATGTAATTTATTTTATTAGTCCCTTCAAATATCATAACTTCCTCTTAATGTTGTTCCTAGAACTTCCTACCTTTCCATTTTTTCTTTGTCCTTTCTCACTAAATTCTTTGAAACTTTAACAAAACATGTCTGTTTTGTAAATCCAATATAGGAAAATTATCCAGTCACACTTTTGATCTGTTATTTGTATATCCTTTATAATTATTAAGGCTATCCGCTGGTTTTTTTGTATATCCAATATAAAATCTTTTTCCATGTGAGCCTCGCTCTTGTCAGGTAAAATTTCTTGTTATAACATCTTCTAGACACAGTCTATCCATAGAGGCATATACTATTAAAATTAACTTGTGAATCCATTGTTCAAAAATATCCTTCAGTTGTCCAATGTTAAAATATATATTACCTTTATTGTGTAATTATAAAAGGAATTTTGTGTTATTGTTATTTAAGTGTAACCTTTATTTTCCTCTAGTTCCCTCTAGTGTCCAGTTTTAAATTTTTTATCTTATTATGTAAGATAAGACAACTTGCATATTTGAAGCGGGTTATAATTTTTTGCTGAAACTGAACTGATTTAAGTGTTGCTTCAGTCAAAAATGAGTGAATGGGAAATATTCCCTCTAATTTCACTACTTAAACTATGTGTTACATTTTGTTTCTTATCTTTCAGAAAATTATGACATATCTGTTTGATTTTCCACATGGACCAAAGGTAGGTGCAAAGGGATATGTTATTCTATTGTTGTACAGTATTCATTATCTATTCTTGAATAATTCAGGAATAGAATTTAGTTTGGGTCCTGAGCACTGGAAATATATAGCATTTATGGATTTGTAAAATTCAGATTGAAAAATTATTGTGTCATTTGCTCTAGATTTGTTGTTATAGCTCAGGCGGAAATAAGTCTGATGAATCTTCATATGCTAGATAAGGCAGCTTTTTAAGTTAAATAATAGTAACTGCTGCTGAACTATTTAGTTGTGTTTTAATCAGCAGCACTGATTCCTCTTAATGTTAGTTGTTTACTTATTTGCATTTCTATTATAGAAAGCTTAGATAAAAGGAGTAATTGCATACCCTGGATTAATAGATACACAATTAATAGTGCAATTTATATGTTGATTATATACTTTAAGAGATTAGAGCCTTAGGCAAAATGACACTTGTACTTAGGATTTATATTTCTGATGTTATCATGTATCTGAATTAACTAATCACTGGGAAACATATGAAACATGAATTATCTCGATGATTTTTTTTCTTAGTATGTTGTCAAGCACTGTAATTAACCAATTGTAGTACCAGTAGCTGCAGTATCAAATTAGATGTAATCCAGAGTACAGTTAGTAGTGTTTGCTGCAGATCTAGCATTAGCCAATACCTATATGAATTATTACTATTCATTTACTTGAACTTTAAATGAAATATGCTTTTGTTTGTCTGTTTTTAAATGTAGCCAGGTAGCTCTCATCGACCATGGCAGTCTTATTTTGATCTCATCCTTGTGGATGCACGCAAGCCTCTTTTTTTTGGAGAAGGCACAGTCTTGAGGCAGGTGGATACAGTAAGTCTACAAGGAGTACATGGTTAAGATTCATCTAGAAAAGGAAACAATATTCCTATTTTGCTAAGTAGAATATGGGTGTGGACCTCATAGTATAATTTCTCCCCTTTTGAACATAATTGGATATTTGCTCTTAATTGTATTTATGACATCCAGTCTTGGGATAGTAGTAATTAAGGTTTCAGGCTAAAAACCAGGAGACCATCTTCAAGAAAATCTTGCCAGAAAAATGCAGGGATTAGTCCAGGCACCAAAAACATTTAAAAAAAAAATAATAATAACCCTGGAACTATTTTTAATACCAAATGCGGGGTCAGTTGTTTTGATTAAGAAAACACAGCATACTTTTCAAATAGACCTTTAAGTATCCCTGTACTCTGTGCTACCTTTCTATCACATACAGCTTAGGAATCCTCAGTTTGCTGAAATCACAAATCACATTTTAGTTCCACTGCAATTGCAACTACCTCATTTGTCACAGTATAATATGTCAAAGCCAAACCTGTGCTGGAGGTCATTTGGTGCAAGAAGAATTGGTTGTGATCATCATTTGTACTATACCATTTGGCAATATAGATTTCTGCTATTCTCACTAATGTTTTCCTGGAGCCATTTGTAGGTTAAAGAAAACTTGCTGTTGCCGAAGTGGTTTAACTGTTTTTAACTAAAGTTGAGGCAAGAGTAGGAGATAGTCAAAGAGTGCTGATAATATATAGGTAAATTTCACAGTTGCAAGCTGCTCCTTGTGACAATCTTCTCACTTTCTGCTTTGAGTCATTATGTCATAGTGCCCGTTATCATTTGCACTAAGCAAAGTATGCTAACTTACACCTCAGCTTGGCAAGTTCCAGTAGATGGCCGCAAAGAGATACTGTATCTAAAACCCTGAACACTGAAGTCATCTAGTGCAGGCATGTCAAACATGCGGCCCAAGGACCGCATGTGGCCCATTGCAAGTGCACCTGCGGCCCGCACAGACAATGTTTTACACGCCACCTTGGATCCTTCTTGAGCAGAAAGGCGGGGTAAAATATTTTAAGTCATTAAGTAAAATTAAGTAAGTGAGTAAACAGGAAGGAGAACCCTACACGCTGTCCTGAGTTCACTGTTGAAAAAGCAGTCTAGATATGTAACAAATAAGCAAAAAAGCTTCCATGGCTCCCCGGGCATGTTGCAAAAGAAACGCCTTTCCCCTGGAGTGACAGCAACTCCTCCTTAGCCTGGTCAGAGGAGCCAGTCGGGTGAGGCCGGCACTTGTAACCCAACCTGCGCTGCTGCCACTGGCGTGAGTTTTCTGCTTGTCCCGCTGTCCCAAGAGCTGCCAAGGGCGAGCCCAGCAGCTGCGGCCCAATTGAAGAGAGTGCGGACCTCATCATAACTCAAATGTGACAATATGGCCTTCAGGGGACTCTGAGTTTGACATGCCTGTTCTATAATGTCTTTGTGAAGACACTCCTGGCTCTGCCCATAAAGCACAATGAACCACAAACTTTAGCCTACTGCAGGGTTTCTTAACCCTCAGGTTCCACAAGAGGTCACTCGGAGTTCCCTGGAAGATCATGATTTTGGAAATGCAGACACTGAACAAAAGCCCTCCAATTTCAACACTGGGTTGACTGCCAAAGCATGCAGACTAGTGGTGAAATCCAAACTGGTTTTACTACCAGTTCGGGGCGTGTATTTTGCTGCCATGCAGCTTTTAAAGTGCTTGTTTTTCCTTACCGGAGGCAGCCCGGGTGATTGGGAAGGCTGCAGAGGCACGCAAAACAGCTGTTCTGTGCGATTCAGGTGAGTAAAAAGGAAAAAAATAAGAGGATATAGGACAGAAAAGGACCCGGGCAGGTGGGCGGGGCCAAAATTCATTGCTGCTACTGGTCCAGTAGAACCGGTGCAACCAGGCTGAATTTCACCACTGATGCAGACCCTTGCGGGAACAGGAATTGTGCAGGCACATGCAAGCGGAGAGGTGACCAAAACACTACCTGAAGAGAGTGAGAGAAAGGATGAAGAGGGAAGAGCATCTTGGTTTTGATAGTTTTCCACTTTATTTTGCCAGAAGAAGGAATATGCCAAGGTCAAGCTTGACTAAGATTAATCAAATGGTAGGCATTTGAAAAGTGAAGAGCAGTATAAGGAAAAGAGAGAACTAAATCTTGACTTAAACAAATAGCTATGCTTAT
>JANHFJ010007605.1:364582-374712 GCA_032468195.1 Cerberus rynchops | reverse complement strand
TGTCAATAGCCCACTTAGAACTCCCCTTACTGATACAAATGCTGATGTGTCAAATACTTATTTTCCCCACTGTATGTGGAACATTTTCAGATGGCAAGAGTCCAATGAGGTGCATTTCCCACTTCCCCCAAACCTTCCAGGCTGTTTGTTTTTCCCATAGAAAACAGCAGACAGTGGCCAGCATTTTTGGACAACCAATATTATGGATATACCCATTGAAGTTTCTCCCCAAACTCTTTTGCAGAGAAATGTTCAAGCCACAACTTTATAGAATTGTAAACAAAAACCAAAACAAAATTCCTCTACAGTCAATTTTACTGGACAATTTCTTTTAATGACAATCTCAGATTCATGTCTGATTATGGTATGTGTTTTTTTACATTTTTGATTAGTTTGAGCTTTTATAATTCGTCCACATTCTGATTTGTTAACAGATGTGGGAAACTCTTTATATAATGTAAGTCAGAAAATTATCTCTACAGTGCTCAAAAAGAAAAGAAGCTGCTCCCAATCTACTAACTACAGATTTCATACATTATGGTTTATGGATGTTGATCCAATCCTCAACTGAAGATCCCTTATTGCCTGTTGGTGAGGCGTGGACTGAATGATATCGCCGAGGTAACAAAGTATCATCGCCGGAACGGCTCTGAGGTGCGCAGTCAAGGCCGCCAACACCTTGGTGAAAGCCCTGGGTGTTGATGCAAGTCCAAATGGGAATGCCTTGTACTGAAAGTGACTGCCTGCATAGCAAAATCTTAGGAATCACCTGTGTGCTGGGAGAATGGGAACATATAGGTATGCCTCTGATAGGTCTATTGAAATCAGGAAGTCGCCCTTCCTGACGCTTTCCAGGATGGAATGGAGGGAATGCATCTTGAAGTGCTGCTATCTGAGATGCACGTTCAACCTTATCGAATCTAAAATGGCTCTCCAACCACCCGAGGCCTTCAGTACCACGAACAGGATGGAATAAAATCCACCTCCCTGTTGGTTTAGGGGTAGGTTGCTTGTTGGCTTGTATGTCCAACAAGTGTTGAATCGCCTCCTCCATGAGACACCTCTTTGTCAGATCTGTCTGAATGGGACATCGGATGAAGTGCTGCAGAGGGATGGAGATGAAGTCCAATGCTAAATCTGTTTTGACCGTCCTGAGGATCCACTCTTCCTTGATGGTCTCCTCCCACTGTTTGGCACAGTCTTAACCATCCACCAACTGGAGGACTTGGACGGGAGTCATTTCGAGCAATGGAAGGGATGACCTCCTGCCCCTTGAAATGAGCGTTTTACCTGGAGTTAAGGCCTGAACCTATCCCGATATCCTGACCTGTCCTGGGGATGTTTGAGTCTGCGGAAGAAGGGCGTAAATTGTGTCTCGAATCCTATTTCGGGGGTCTAGGTGCCAACCTGCAACAGTAAGGCCCAGAGCGTCTATCTGCTCTCCTGTATTGAGAAGGAAACACCTTTTTATCCTTATTCTCTACGAGGAGAGGGTTAAGAGCCTCTTCAAACAGTGTGCCTCCCTGAAAGGGGGTGGAAGCTAACCTCCACTTAGTCCTCATGTTGGCCTGCCAGTGTTAAGTCATAGCAGGAGACGGGAAACCACTGAGGATGTCATGGCTCTGGAGGTAAACTTGTGTTCAGCATGGCATCCGCCAAGAATTCCATTGCAGCAATAATTTTATTTATGTCCTGCCTCAATCTAGTATCCTCTAGAGGAAGTCGCTCCTGCATTTGGGGGAGCCACAACAAGGTGGTGCAGTTAAAGAAGGTAGCAGCCACTATCACCTGGACCACCCAGGCAGCAGCCTGGTACATTGCGCAAACTATAAGTTCTGCTCTCTTATCCTCAGCTTTGAGTTCCTCAGCTGCATCTCCCGATAGTATCGAGGGTGAAGCCAAGGATACCACCTGCTCATCTACTGTAGGAACCTGCAGTAATGTAACAGCTCCCCCTCTACGTGGTAAAGCTTCTTGTCACCTAAGCTAGAGGCTATCTGAGAGCCCGGCTTGGTCCATTGGTTCTTGAGTACATCTAAGACTATTTGGGGGCCAGGGATCTCTTTGCCCTCCACCACAGGTCCGGAGAAGAAAAGATTGCTGGGATCTTGAGATTCCGTGTCTATTTCTGCATCTCCCGATAGTATCGAGGGTGAAGTTAGTCCTCATGTTGGCTTAGTCCTCTCATCTTCTGAGAGGAGTTCCTCTCTTTGTTCTTCATCCCCAAGCAGGCAATCCCTACTCCTGAGGAAACTGATAACTGGGGCATCTGCATGTACATAAATTAGGAGGGAACGTGAGAAGATGCGTAATGTTCTGCTAGAGACACTGAACCTGGGGGCTGAGGCTCAGGATAAGACCTCTGTTGCATGCTTGAAAACCTCTGGTATATGGCCTCTGCAATCCTGACATCTGAAAAAGTAGGGATTTGCTCCTCCCCCCTTCTAAGACCTGAAGCGGTAGGGGTAAAGGTGGCCTCAGGAACAGAAGAGTGTGATTGGGAAGACTCCCAATGCCTCTTTGGTGTTGTCTGTTGAGCAAACATGCTGCTGGTTTCTGGACAGAAAGGCTGCTGAGATAGCTTTCTATGGCCCCCTGGTGATAGAAGAAATTCTCTAGGCTGCATAGGTTCCTGAGTAGTCATTGGGAGGGAACATGAAATTGATGACCCTCCTTCAGCAGATTTTTGTAATTTCTTCTCCGCTCTGGAAAACTCCTTGTCAATCGCTTTTTGTCTTCTCAAGGCTTCCTTCTCTTCCAATTTGGTGGAAGACTTGTGTAGGGCCTTGGCTCTAATTTTGTTAGAAGCAGTTCTGGTTGTAGACTTTGAAGTCCCAGAACGCTTCTTGTAGTGCGTTGCTTGCACAGGGATGTCCTCTTGTCCCTCTTGGCCTCATGAGTCATATCAGTGGTGTCTTCCATGACAGACTTTGTCAAAACTAGGTAAGTTCTTAGGAATTAGCAGACACTCAAGTATAGTTTTGAAATTAGATAGATAGATAGATAGATAGATAGATAGATAGATAGATAGATAGATAGATAGATAGATAGATAGATAGATAGAGTGTGCCACAGAAAACAGGGCAGGAAATCTGGTTTAAATATCCACTTTCAAGGTGCAATCCAGAAGAAGTGCCCGTATTTGAACAGTATGCCACAGGAGCCCCTGGGCAGTCACATGATCTCTGCTCAGAGCTTTCAGGCTGTAAATTTCTAGCAGGCAAGAGGCATGGGTGAAGCTGTTCCTGCAGAGAGCCATCTAGGCGCCACCTTAATCAGCTGCTAACAGGGCTGGGGGAAAAAATTTCTTACTGTCTCCGGGTTGAAGAGAGAATCCAAGAATGAATACTAAAAGTCCTAGAGCTCAAATGAAAAGCTGTTGATCATTATAGACTGAGTCAAAAACTGGGGACAACCAGGAAGTAGGGCGTCTCCAAATTTGACTGACTCTGTCTACGTGATCATGAGGACATAGTAATCCATTTTTTGATTCTCTGCGTCAGCACAACAGAGAAATCCTTATACAATAAGAACAGCTTGAACTGTACCATGTTGTTTACTATGTTGTTTAAAAGTGCAGTTAAATAACAAGGGAAACAATTCATTCAGTCAGTTGTACTTTCCATTTTAAAAGCAGGATTAGATTTCTGTTGAACCTTAATTCAGAAATGGGTAATCCATGCAATCTGAAGATATTTTAAGAAATTGGAAATGAAAATGCATTAAATCTGGTCATTTTCTTGTTAATCTTGTTGACTGCAGCTCTATTTGCTTTGTTGAAACTTAGTTATTCCTCAAATACCACATAGGCATTTGAGGAAGTTTGATTCTCCTTCTAAAGAAAGGATTACATATTTTGTGCTACTCAGAAACATAATATTCATTCTATCTTTTAAATACCAGAGTAAAAGATTAGAAGAAAAGAAGGCATATAAGTCTATCATACAGGAACAAATACTAGATTTAGTCATTGCAATAGAAGTTTGATGTGAACATTTCAACTTATCCAACCCAAAACTTTGAAACGAACTGGGCAGGCATTCATTCAGCAATCATTCAAAGTTATAACAGTGCTGAAGGAGGGAGGGACTTACAAAAGGTCCTCAAAATTCAATAAGATTTTCCAATAGGTGTTTTTGGGTAATGAATGAAAAAGTTTGGGCTTGTGTAAAATAGGTAATGGTGAAAATGAGTCCTGAAATTTTGAACATGAGTGATTATTTTATGAGTTGGCCAAGTTAACCTCTGGCAGCCTTATCCCAGAATTCAAACTTAATGTTTGGCTTCTAAAACAATTATTATGTTCATATATTTGTTATTTATTAAATATACTTGCTGCCTATCTCCCTGTGGGGCTACTCTAGGTGGCTAACAACAATCAAAAGGAAAAAATGAAGAGTGTGAACAGATCAGAAATAAGGTAATAGAGCAATAAAATAAATAAGGAAAAAAGTGAATGAGAAATACAACTACCTGATTAGGAAAAAAAAGAAAGATGGACGGGTAGATTGCAGAGAACAGGTGGGGGTGGGGTGGGGTGGAATACGTACACATATTTTGGGACATACAGCAAATTTAGATGGTTTTCAGATAAAAAGCTATGACATTTATTAAACAAAAAGCAGGTTCAAATATTAGCCCTTATAGTAAGATTAATCACAGAGTCACCAAAAGTAGGAATGCAAAGTTGTTTCAGATATTGAATCTCTTTTACCAGTAATAGATTGAACAAAATACATAAATATAATCAGAAGCTATTCACATTTCCATTTAGGCGGTGTATCTGATATGAAAGTATTTAGAGGTCACAGAATTTATCTCCCATAGACACAATTTCAATGTCAAGTGGTTTATAAGAATTCTAACAAAAGATATATCTTCTACAGACCTAATTTGCTGATACAAGACATAATATATAATACAAAATGGTCTGTTATTACCATATTAAAATTACCATATATCTTATCTTTTTTTAAAATAGCATAATTTAAATACAATGTGAACTTCATGCTTCAGATAATCTTGCAGAAGAATAGATAATTCTTACTGCAATTATTCTTACTGTTTTAAAAACTAGGCATCTATAAATTAAATCTATTTCGTTTTTATCATATAATTTGCTTGTACTAAATATTTTGCTGGTATTAAATATTTTAGATAACAAACATTTACCACATCAAATCACCACATCAATATCACTTGCTTTTTTTTTACAAAATAAATATTTGTTAAATGAAATAAATACAGGTTAGATGAGCAATATTTTAATTAAAGGACAGGTTAATTTCTAAGTTGTCATTTACTAAATTTACTCTACTTACTAAATTCTGGATCTAGAAGAGGAAGCTGGCAGTGTTTGAAGCCAGTTAGGAACCAATTAACCTGGTATTTTAAAGAGAAACTTCACAAATATTTTAAAAGTACACATTAACTCTGACAGTATTTTTTATTTATTTACAGCAAAACTGTTACAGAAAAAAATATATTATAAACAACTCAAATTTAGAAGTATTTGAAAGGGAGAACACATTTTTATGCTGACTCGGATTCCTTAAAAAAGTTTGTTCAATCTTTAGGATTTTTCAGTGTTATGATATAAATATCTCTCTCCTCTCAAATAGACCAGTGGAAATATGATCAAGGTGAATTTTGAGAATCAGTAACTCACTTGACAAGGAAGCCTGGTAGCTTTAAAAACCAGCAAAACTTCTTATTCTCCACCCTAACCAGTAAAAACAAGAATCCAAAAACAAGTTACCTGTCGCAGGCCCAAAAGGAAAGGCATTTTGCAAACTCATAATCCAAGCTAAGAGTATAAACAAAGAAATTTCAAAAACAGCATAATCATTTCTTCATCTGATATGGAAAGACTACATGCGCAATCTTTTTCAAAAGCAGGGTTTCCTTAGCTGAGAATGTTAAATAAACAGGGTCCCAGGACATGGCATGCTCTCACTCGCTCTCTTTCCCCTCCCAGAGACCAATTTCAGAAATAGCAGAGGTGGTCTGTTTGTCAAGGGGGAAGTGACATCACTACCAGCACAGCCCAGGAAAGAAAAAAACCTCTTTAGACAGCTGTTGATTAACAATTCAAAGAGGCCTACTGCCTAGAAAAAATACACAGCACTTAGGAAATGAGAAACATTTAAAACCAAGTGCTTGGATTAAGTATTAATGACTGCTCAAAATTACTTTTATATCATTATTTTTAAAGGAAAATAGTATTTGAACAACCTGGAACTTGTTTTCAAGCCCAATACATCATGAAAATATATATCTATTCTCTAGAACACCTGGAAACAGACCAAAACCAGAAATATTAAAAACAACATCCCTGAAGCTGTTTTATTTTTTAAAACAAGCCTTTTAAATGTATCTCTTAAAATGTATCAAAATGAAATTTGGAGTACACTGTGCAGTAATATCTCTCTCAAAAAATTACAGAAAAAGGGGAGGCCTATGAGATGTACATACCAGAACTACAGAATACTGAAAAAGAGGGAGTGCTTTTAAAATGACATAAAATGCACTTCTTTCACTTCCAGCCAATCCTCCACACTCCATGTGGTAAAATGACCCATGGAAACATCAATATGCTCACAAGTTTTTGCCCTAGTGAGCTTACTTGCTCTGTAAGAACAAACTTGGGAGGGGAAAGGAAAATGGTATGAAAGAAAAGATTAACTTAACCCTTCTCCCATGTTGCAACCTTCTCTTACTTTGCAGTACTTGGCCAGGAAATGGGTTTGCACTGACGTGAGTGAGTATTCCCTTTTTTAAAAAATTGAAAGCAGACTAGAATAATGAGACAGATGCTTGGAGTTTACCATAGTAAAAGGCTACCTGTGAACTTGATTCAATGTTTAATGCTCAAGTCGTAAGTTCAGATACAGCAAGGCCTGTTTTTCACAATACACTGCTGAAGAAAAACAACCAATCGCTATTTTCATCAGGAGTAATTTAAATCATTCAAAAGAAAATTCTAAACCTATTTCCAGTTCTTCTCTATTTTATACCAATAAAAGAGTGTTTGCCTTAGCAATAGAATATATCAAATTCCAAAGCACTATAGATATGAAAGAAAGTGATCTAAATTTAACTCTGCTCAGCCTTTAAAGCAGAGGTGTAGCAATATTTTTGTACTTCTCTTAAACCAGCAGCTGTTCTTGCCTATCATATACTAGTTTAGAAGCCTCACAACTCCCAAGTCTGGAAATACAGAATACATTTTTGTCAGAGGGTGGGAAATTCCCTCTTATGTTGTTGTTTTTCCATTTTAAGCACTTGATGTAAACAGTTTAGTTTGTTTTAAATTGATAAAACAGTTAAGTACAAACTTGGTTAAAAAAAGTTTAACATATTGATCTAATGGACATAGAAGGGGTGTCCTCAACATTCCTTTGAGGAAGGCATGAAGATACCCCAATAACTATTTTAAAGAGCATGCCCCCCTAACATGGTCTTATCTCCAGATCAAATTTGAGGCAGTTTAATTTTATATTTAGCTACCGTATTTTTCGGCGTATGATGCACTCCCCCCCCAAAAAGGTGGGTGAAAATGTCTATGTGACTTATACAGCAAATGTTGCCAAAACTCTGCCCATCCGCCAGCTGTTTTTTGGCCTCCGCATGCCCAGTTTTAGGGCCATTTCCAAGGCTTTTTGGGCCCATTTTTAGGCTTATTTGGCTCATTTTGGGACTTTTTTTCAGAAAAAATAGGCCAAGAAAAACCTCAAAAACGGGCCCCAAACAGCCTCAAAAATAGGCCCCCAAAAGCCTCAAAACTGCCCCCCAAAAAAGGCCCAAAATGGGGCACGGAGACCAAAACCTTTCTTTTTTTTTTTTCTTCTTCTTCTTCTTCTAAATCTAGGTGCATCTTATACTCAGGCATGTCTTATGTGCCAAAAAATACAGTACTCTGGTTTTGAAGCAATGTATTCTTTTAATATAAAATTTTCCAGAAAAATTAAAACATAAAAATTAACATAAACTAATACAGAATAAAGGAAACAAAGAAAAAGACAAAAATGCCAAGATTACAAAAAAAACCCCCTCTGATTTGCTTTGCAGCAAATCAAGAGCCAAGGTTCCCTACCCCTGCTCTAGGGGGTGAGGGCCAGAACGCTTGTTCCCAGTCTACATCAACCAGAACCAGCCACAGAGGAAGGAAGAGAACCAGCACAATACAATGCCACCCACTCACAACCCAGCAACCAATACAGAAAGATACTCGGGTCAGTGGCATTGAAAGCCTCTGAGAGATCAAGTAATAGAGCAGGGGTGTCAAACTGGCAGCCCTCAGGCCAGATGCATCACACGCAGGTCACAGCCACCCAAGCTCGGTGAACGGGGAAAATATCATGAAGTGTCACGATGCAGCAAGTTTGACACCCGTGAAGTAGAGCAAGGATAGGTACATTATCCCAATCCTGATACCAGAGATAATCAAAAAATGTGATCAATCCTGCTTCAGTGCTGCACCCAAGCCTGAAACCAGTCTGAAAGGGATCCAGATAATCCCCTTCAGGCTCTTCTAAAGATGTTTTAAAATAAATAACTAGCTAGCAGTTAGAATTGTACAAGGAAACCATGTTGACAAATATTAAGAATTGGTGTTACAAAGTGTATTATGCGTCATGGAAAGATCTTTATTGCTACCATACAGGCAAACATTAAGAACTGGTATTATAGTGTACTGTGCTTCCTGGAAAAGATTTTCCAATCAGAGTAGAGAAGGGACCTTGGAGGTCTTCTAACTCAATGCCCTACTCAAGGAGGAGACCCTATCCATTTCAGATAAATGGCTGTCCAGTCTCTTCTTAAAAACCTCCAGTGATGAAGCACCCACAACTTCTGAAGGGTAAACTGTTAGGAAGTTTCTCCTCAATTCCCGAGGAGCCTTCTCCCCTTGACTAGTTTCCCTCCATTGTTTCTTGCCTTGCCTTCTGGTGCTTTGAAGAAGAAGTTGACCTCCCCTCCTCTTTGTGGCAGCCCCTTAAATACTGGAATATAGCTATCATGCCACCCCTTGTCCTTCTTTTCTCTAGACTAGCCACACCCAATTCCTCAAACCTTCACATATTTTAGAGCCTTAAGTCAGTCTGTTCTTGGTTGAAGCTGTTTATTCCATGGCAAGTTGTGTTGGCGGAGAGTAGCCCCTCATGTGAAGAAACACGGAAGCAAATTGGTTCCAGAATCCCTTAAGGAAAGACAAAGATGGAAAATCAACTTTGGATGGTGCTCTAGTTGTAGCAGCAAACAGAGTTCAAAGGTTTTCAACAATATGGCAGAGTTTGGAACGTGCTGCAAAATGTATTGCTAAAAGTGTATCTATAGAAATAGTTCAGTCAAGTTCAAGTATGGAAATGATGCTGGCAAAGCTACAAAAAATGCTCTGAGTTCTGCCATCAATGTTGGTGTAACAGCTTTTAATATCGACCATACTGAAATCAAAGCTATGGTCAAGAAAACTGCAAAGAAAACAGGCTACGCAGTCCTGGATAATTATAAGATTACCGAAAACGATGAAAATAAAGCTCTACAAAAGAGAGAGAAAAAGGATGAATGCTAAATCCATGCAACTGAATTGCCAAAAGCCTTAATATACTATTTAAATGTAATGAATTAACAGATTTGGTATTTTTATAATCTTAAAACATCTGGACTTAATTTATTAGACTTGAAGAGTAACCTTTTCTAAAAATTATTTCTCTTCCCATAATTCCACTATTGCAGTCTCTTCCAGCCCAGCTCTTTCCATATGTGAAACCAGTTTCTAATTAACGTGGTACTTTAGCATATCTAGAGAACATTAGGTTGTAGAAGGCCAATTTAAATGAAAATTAAATTTGCAATAGCGTTTAACTTGCACAAGAAAACATGGCTGCTTTTTAAGTTGTAAAATGGAGTATTAGAAGCACAAATTAAAATGGATTTGGAAAACTGGTAAACCTGCAATTGTCACTATTGGGGAGAATAGCTACAATTAAGGTGAATATCCTGCCAAGATTATTATACTTACTTCAGATGATTCCAATAAAATTGGCAACAAATATTTTGAAGACCTAAATAAGTTGATATTAAAATTTGTAAGCAAGGACAAAAGGCGAGGATAAAATTAAAACTGTTAC
>JANHFJ010007605.1:339623-352783 GCA_032468195.1 Cerberus rynchops | reverse complement strand
ACTAAAACATTAACTCTGGTTTACCAAGTGTAGTAGCTGGATTTACAGACTATACAAAACCCAAAAGGAGGAAGACATATAATGATTTAATATGATGTATGAATTTAGTCCTGCATTCAATGGTAGTCTTAGGAAATGAACAATAGGATTGCAATCTAATTTATTTCAGGGATTTGATTTAAGAAATGTTTATTCATCTATTGGTCTGTAAGAACATAAGAAGGTGTGTTATTTCAAATTTTAAATTCAAATTTTCCATTTCAAGATCAACTGGATTAATATTATACAAATCCCCAGCTCTTGCTTTTCTGAAAGACACTGAAGATGTGGTTTTGTCAGTGGACCTGGGGACCATGAATGGAAATTAAGATGATAAAGTGATTGATTTGTGTTGCTGCTGCCATGCAGGGGGAGGGTTATGGGTTTTTCTGTTGTGGATTTTTAATGTTGTAAGCCACCTAGATTCATCTGTGAATTAGGCACCATGAAAATTTTTATAATAAATGAATAAACTTACACAGTCTTGGTCTGTTCAACACACTTTCCTGCTTGGTAAAGAATATTCTGCTTATTCACCCAAATGTCAAGCTTTACCAAAGGCATTGTCAAACTCAAGGATTAACAGGCAGAAATTCAACACACAACTCTTTGATAAGATAGCTTTATTAAGGATACCTGTTCTAGAAAAGTCTGCATTACAACAAAAACTAATATCCATGTTCAAACCTATCATCTTCTTTTCCTGTCTGTGTGTCTTAACAGACTGACAGCTGGTTGTTTTTCAGAGAATTGCTTGATACCCATCCATTGTTACTGTAAGAAACCTCTGTAAGGGTTCTTGGTCCATTTAGCCTTCACAAAATACTGTGTATGAGACAGCATGAGAGTTAACAGAATAGGCAGACACAAAACATTGTAGTCCTTTCATACCATTTGAGAGGTGATAGTACTAGCCATTTTGGAAAAATTATTTACAATTTGCCTTGTTGTATTTATATTGAGAAAGAAAGGATACCGGCCAGACACATATCAGTACCATAGGATTATGTGATCTGTGATCAGTAGGGTTATGAACTGAAATGAAAGCATGAATTAACTAGCTGTCTCACTCCAAAATAGAGACAGGAAGTTATACAAGATAGAGGTAAACAATTCAGCCAACAGATGTAGAGGTGGAGATTCTTAAGAGAGACTGGAATCCCATCCCTTTTTTAACATTTAACTTCAGGAATAATAATCAAACTAGATACTGTAAGTATTAGGATTTCAGTTATAGCTTTGGTTTCTGAAATTTTGCTGCTGCTGCATTACGTTTTTTTGCAGTTAACACAAATATATCAACATACCACAAATTATTATGAGTATTATATTGGTTACATCTGTTGTTAAGCTATAGCTATGGAATTCAATATACTGGAGATTGTAGCTACCATTGATAATTCATTGGAGGGTGATGGGTAGTGCTAAATACATTTATTTACTAATTTATTTATTTAATCTCTATTTGATGAAAAATAAACTCAGATGACCTTGGAGCTTAGAATTTGGACCCTAGAGGCCAGGAAGTTGGCAGTCACTGGGCTATCAGCCCAGGCCTTCCTCAATCAATAACATAGACAGCTAGCATCCAACAGATAAAAATGAAAATGACTGAAGCAAGAGTTGGTTCCTAAAGCATAATCTTGCTAAGCATATTACATCTTAATGGAATGCAACTGAAAGAGCCTGTCTAGAATGTTTGAAGAGTGTTGATATTAATCAACGTATCAAATCATGGACTGGCATGTGCAGTCTGTGTGATACACACAAGTGAATCAACCTTTTCAAAGTTAAGCGAGTACATTATGTGATTGACTTATCTTTGCTGTTCTTTTGTTATTCAGCATCTTTATTGGATTAATCTATATTGCTGTAACATTGAGTTGTGATGTCCCTATGGGCTCTACAAGTATTTTTACTGTGATACACAAGAATATTTGTGTAGAACACTATTTTGCTAACCTGCAAACAATGTTTAAAACAGATTAACCTATATTTGTTGGTTAGATGCCATCAAGTCACACTCAAACCCTGATAATTATAAAGCCCACTATAAGCCATTTCAGTTGATCTCTGGTGATAATCCACAGCTCATCCAAGTATATTTCAGTGATCTTTCTGATCCTGTCTATCATTTATTGCTTTAATACTTTGTTAAGGAATTGTACTTACCACTGATAGCTGATATTTAACTGCATGGATGATTAGCCATCTACATTGCCCAATGACCAAATATTATCTGCACTGTCTTAGAGACAGGAAGTAATGTATAACTACAATGACCATTGAACATCTTTTCATCTTTATGGAAGTGCAAAGTCTATCTGAAGTTGTAACTCTTCAGCCCTGCATAGGTCAGCCACATATCTTCTATAAAATAGAAGCTCTGTTCAAACTAACAGATGGCTCCAAGATTTATAAAAGGAGTCAGACACTTTTTAAAATCACAGTGTTTTATTTCATTTTTGAATGGTCAAGAGCTAAAACAAAATTACCAAAATCTTTCAATATTTGCTATCTGCTATATCAGATTTTGGCTAGCACCAGCATAAACAACGATAGTCGTATTCTGTCATTTACTTCAAAAATTATTTGCAAAATGATGTTTGTATTCAATCATAACAAATTTAATGTAAGGTAACATTAAAATCACAGACTTAAAATAATGGTTGCAAGAGACAGATGAACCAGTAGCCAGGCCAAGGGTATCAAATGAACAACTCTTCAATGAGAGATGTAGATAGACACTGGATTAATAATGCCAGGTGCAGCATTTTACCCGCTCTGGTAATATTCCAAACATAAAATAGATTGCATAAGAACAAGCATTTTAAAAGCACAGTCTTCCCCTATATGATGCATCCAGCTGTGTTGAAATTCCATATCTGGATGGTGCCAGATTGGGGAAAGGAGAGATGACACAAAGTATTCAAAATTCACAAAAGAAAACTTATTTCACATGTTCAACAGATTTTGCATATACTATTTGTATGTGATACAATATTATTAAAATTGTGACAACAGTCTTCTGGAAGGAAAACCTCCATTGTCCATGGCGCTGATGTGGGGATAAGGGTAAGAACAGATACATTGTCTATCCATGAAGCTCAAAACAGAGCAAAGAATTTAAGATGTTCTTTCTTGCATCCATCTATAAATCTTACAAATTATACCTACACATTCCATGAAAATGTAGTATGTGCTTACAAAAAAGCTAAGGAAACAAGATCCTGAGTTGGGCAATTCCTGAATCATCTGAAAAGAAATCTCTCTTTAAAACAAATGAACAAATCAACACCATTAGGTAGGCTCCAATTTTGATTTCCTAGCATTTACTAAAGACTTGACTGATTTTCTATGATGAGTATCAATTTTGCCAAAAAGGTATAAAAGTGTTTGGTAGAGATAGCTCCAGAAAGGCAAACACAGCACCATGTTGCTTATTATTAAAAAATAACCAAAAGGAAGCTTCCGTAAAGTCCTAGTATACATGTTGTACCACACTTGTAATATAGTATAAACATTCGAGTTACCTTATCTCAAAAAGGTAGGTAGGTAGTCCTTGACTTACAATCATTTGTTTAGTGACATTTTGAAGTTACTACGGCACTGAAAAGTGTCTTATGACACGACTGTTGCAACCCCATGGTCATGTGATCAAAATTCAGATGCTTGGCAACTGGTTCATATTTATGATGGTTGCAGTATCCTGAGGTCACATGATTATCTTTTGCAACCTTCTGCCAAGCAAAGTCAATGGGGAAGTCAGATTCACTTAACAACTGTGATCAGGAAGGCTGTAAAATGGGGCAAATTCACTTAACTGACTTGCTTAGCAACAGAACTTTTGGGCTCCACTGTGGTTGTAAGTCAAGGACTACCTGTACTGTAGAACTAAAAATAATATCAAAAAGACCTGGAACATCTTTCTTATGAGAGAAGGCTCCAAAATGTGATTTGAAAAACAACAACAACAAAGAGTTAAGTGAAAAATAAAACTATGCATAGTGAAAATGTAAAGAGAAGGGAAATTTTCTCAATGACAATAATTTGCATTGGATTTATGCAATGAAAACAATAGGAAATTCATAATAGAGGGAAACATTTTTTTAAACAGTACTAATGTACAGATGTTGCTGTAAAAAGACATGGTGAACACCACTGTGTATAAAATGGCTTTTTAAAAAGAACCAGATAAATTTATAGAGAACACCACTTTCCCCCCTGGTTACAGATAGTCCTCGACTTACAACAGTTCATTTAGTGACCATTGAAAGTGACAACGGCCCTGAAAAAAGTGGCTCATGACCATTTTTCACACTTCCGACCATTGCAGCATCATGGCTGCATGAACAAAATTTGAATGCTTGGCAACTGGTTCATATTTTTGACGGTTTCAGTGTCCTGGGATCACGTGATCCTCTTTTGTAATCTTCCAACAAGCAAAGTTGATGGGAAAGTCAGATTCACTTAACAACCACGTTACTAACTTAACAATTGCAGGGATTCACTCAACAATTGTGGCAAGAAAGGTCGTGAAATGGGGCAAAATTCACTTAACAAATGTCTCACATAGCAACAGAAATTTTGGGGTCAGTTATGGTTGTAGGTCAAGGACTACTTGTATTAAGCCCTTAACTTTTTCATTGCCATACACAAAGTAACTTTTCAGCGCTTATTTAGTCTTAATATCTTGTCAGTTAAGCAATCGGAGGGACGAGAGGCACCATGGTTGGACCATGCTTACAGCATCAATTGGCCTTAATCAGGCCCTATAAAAGGCATGTAATCATTGGGATAATTCACAATTAGGTCACTTCAGTTGTCCTTCAGACTAATCCCTCAGATTGTAAAAGCATCCTTTCCCCTTTATAATGGTTGCAAAATGTTAAGGCTAAACCACACTAAGAAGCTCCAGATATCCCTTGCCCTACCTTTCCATGCTACTTGGGTGAATTACTTATAAAATTTGGGTTTTTAAAGCAACCTTAGCTAAAAGTTCTTTCTATTTAAGAACACATACATTTCCAAACTTCTGTCTAATTCTTGGAGTTTTCAATCAATCCCCATGTGTCACTAAATGTAGCCTATCATGATTTTAAGGAGAATAAAAATAGTTCTCGTGCTAATGAAGCAGATGCAGGAAAGCTTTTGAAACATGCAATAATGAATATCCTGTTATGTGAAGACTCATATTTGTATATTATATCATGTCCAATTTAATGGGAAATGGATACCCAGGGGGTATCTTCCAGTGCACAGTGGGAAAAGGATGCTAGACCGTTCTAGCTATATTTCTTAAACAGCATTATGCATTAGGGAAAATTACTGACAAGTTCAGGAGCAGGAAAAAAAAATCAAGCAGACCAATTGTTTTTAGAAATACTGCTCATTTGTACATGATTGAAGATGAAATTGTCAAACTGAACTAATAGATAATTTAAAGGATATTACATCTGTTACAAGACTGCATAATTATGCTCTGTAACAAGGTTCTGAAATAGCTCTTATTTAACATGTTAGTAATTAATGTTAACAAAGCATTGGTAGCTAGATGAGAATATACCTACAGAATGAACAAATTTCTATTTTGTCACCTTAGGCATGATAATATAATCATTAATGCCTTGATTAATAGCATATTTTAATAATATAGTTTGGTTCAATTAAAAAGTAGAATTTATGATGGATGAAGTAGGATCAACTGATGTTAAAAATTAATTTCTAAATCAAAATGCAGCGCTATGTTTGCTTTTTCAGTAGTGGCTCTCCTGAGTTATGCAGAATTTGCTCCTAAGTATCTGTGTATAGAGCTGCAGTTTCCTTTTCGGATTAAAGACACTTAGTTGTGGTCTTCAAAACACAGAGGACTATGGTTCAGGAAATACTTTGTGTCCCAAAGGATCAAGGTGGACTTAAGGCTTGGAATAACTATTTCTGAGTAATTCGGTTACTAACTAATTGGCTACAAGTAATGCAGTCTCACCATTGTCATAAAACAGAAAATGACATATTCCAAAACCCAGAAGTTTGTCACCATGAAGATGAAGCAGAAAGAAGGACTCAGATTTGCCCAGATTTTTCTCTCTGTACCCAGATACACAGACACACACAGGGAAGAGAAGAAAGGAGATGGAGTGCTGCTCCTTCTGGAATATTCTGAGCTCTGTTGCTGACAACACCCTACAAAGGTTTTTTTGTCCAGGAGGGGTCCATAGGCACCAGTCAGTCAGTCAAGTCCAGTCAGTTCTCACTCATAAACCCTTATTAAAATAGGCAAAAGTCACTTTTTCCCCATGTTCAGCTACAATTCGTTCTCTGAGTTCAGGCTCCAGGTGTGAAAGTGCAATTGAACTATAAAGAGAGGGGTGGGGGAACACATTATTCCTCCAAGTGCTGAAAGCTATTTGATACTGATCCAAAAACAGTGTATTATTGGGGTGATGTAATACTGGCAGAGGAGACAAAACTCGACTATGAGCTCTGTCACAGATAATTGTGGTGTAAGACAGAGCTGATAATTTTACTTGCAAAATAAGGGCTTCCCTTACTGTTTCCACAATGAAATGAGTGCTGCTGCAATAATCAAGCAAGGTTTAATTGAAATGACAAGACTTGTGAAGTGGGTGCCATTTCATGCAGTGAGTGGTCTTAGGCCAGCTCTGACAATGTAAGGTGTGTAGAATCCACAGAATGCCCTAAACCACGGGTGTCAAACTTGCAGCGTCACATTGCCATCATGTGACATTTTTCCCATTCGTGGAGCTGGGGTGGGCGTGGCCTGCGTGTGACGCATCCGGCCCATGGGCCACCACTTTGTCACCCTGCCCTAAACCAAGCTTCCATGCTGTGCAAGCCCTCTTTTTACAACTGGCCTAGGATTCAAACACAACTGAGTCAAACAAACATGTGAGTCACAATCACATCTTCTTGTGGCTGGACTTGGGAAGTAATAATATACTGCATGTTTTCAAAGTTTAGCTTTAAATGAGAATGTGTATGAATGGGAAGAAATATTCTATACAAAAGAATGGCTCCCAATAGGTAGCTGAAACCTCCTGTTACAGGTCAGCATAAATAATTCCTGTCTACAAAAGAAAGAATCATTCCCACATTAGCTTTTTCAACTTGATGTAGTCCAGAAGCATTGGAATGACCTCATCATCCAGAGCCAGCATAGCCATTGTTGATGATGATGGGACTTATATCCAAACTAATAACTGCATGGCTGTTTGCAGTTAGTCATAATGACAGAAACATGACAAAAAAGTATGTTGTGACATTCACATACAGTAAGTAAGAGATGGATTTTGCATCACAACAGTTTGCTCACTCCCCACTCCCAAAGCCCACTCCCATGCCTTCCTAGTTCAGATTATATAAAAACTGTATAGGGCAGTCAGGAGGGACAAAAGGACAGAAAAGAGATTGGTACCTTCTCTGTGGGAAAAGTGCACAGGCGACTGGGACCATGAACACAAGGCTGCAAGGAAAAGACAGATTATTAAAAAGAAAAGCCAACATTTTTTTTCTCCATAGGGAATCCAAAACTGCGTTCTCAGCTTCAAAACAGCCAAGCAGAAGTTATGTTTTGGCAGGATTCTTTACAAAAAAAGATGCACTGGATTTTAAAGCAGTCTGATGCCCATTCCCACATGCAATGCAACACCTCTTTCTTTTCCACATATAAATACAGATGAAATTTGGTTGCTTGACCAACCATTAAGCAATTAAGCCATTACTCGTTAAATATCCCACACATACGGGTAATTCTAAGTCACAACTATAGTTTTCCATCCATAGTGCTTGAATTCATATTATATTTTAATGCTGTGATGCAAAAAATGTAGTCTTATGGTACCCCCCCCCCAATTCCTTATAAAGGAATTTTCCTATTCATAAATCACCAGGAATTACAGCTTTGAAGCATTCTTCCATATGACACTGGCTTCTAAAAGTAATGCAAGATATAGAATACTTACAACCCTCCAACAAGAACTGTTTGCAAGGGAGCATGGAGAACCTGGATTTTCTGCCAAGAAAACAATATGTATGAGATGATGCCAAGAAAATAAGAATTCAAACTTTCAGTTCCTAGAATTAGGGCTGAGATCATAAAGAGAACTAACAATGCTCATCTCTTTTATTTTGAGAGCCAAGAGCACAAAAAGTTGATTAGATCTATAAAAATATACAACAAGCCTCAGCCAGTTTAGGGTTCAGTATCAGCAATATACTGATATTCTTAAACAATAGTAGGAGGAGAAGCTATCAACATCGTGACCTGCTATCTAGAAGCTTTTAAAAATTGAATGGGATAAAAAGGCTGGATTCAAGCAAGGGAAGAGTTTTAGTTTGTTTTAGTTTTTATTATGGATGTTTTAATTTATTAAATAAATGACCATTATATGAATTCTCATAGCCTGCTTAGTCTAACTGAACCAGCCACAGTATGGCTTACTGTGGTATGCAAGTATAACAAACAAGCTTTTTCCGGTAGTCTACATAATTTTGAACAGTAGCAACTAGATGCTTTTGGGGACTTTCCATAATGACTTTTTAAAAGTCATAACAACAATAATGGATGTGATTTATTTACATAATAAACATACAGAGTACCTATTTCATATACATGATCCTAGAGAACTAATAATTAAAACAGAGTAAAAAAAAAAACATAAAACCAAAAGGTAAAAATAACTTGCTCCAATTGCTTTGTTTTGTATTGGAGGCTTGCCTTGTTTTTCTTGCTTCTGCTGCTAGCAGTAATTTGCTATTGAGTTATGTGCAGATAATCTATTTCAAACCTTTTACAAATGTAAATATACTGCCAAACTGAGGAATATGTAGAACTTCTGGTAGCTATCTAGTTATCTGCATAACTATCTAAAATTTCTGACCCCTTATTATTTAAGCAAGCAAATTAATTAATTCCATTTTCTGAGTGACCTACCTTCATGAATGGATATTTCTCTAACGCCTCCATGATAATAGGCAATAAAACTAAAAAGAAAAAATGATTATATTTTCATTGGATCAATTCTATCCCACATCTCCGCTCAGTGATATAATAGATAAGATGCACTGGACTGGCCCGCTACTAATCATTCTGTGAATTACAAACACTTTGTTCCCATGTTCTGGGATAATTTTTAATAACCTTAATGTATCCTTATTTAGGGGAACAAAATGCAACATGTAGACATGTTACAAAAATATCTGGTATCTTATTTTCCAAGAAAATAAAACATAATATTGTTCAGTAATAGCTTTGATCACACCTATGAATGTTTGTACTATGGCTCATAATAGCATTTTAAAAAGTTTATAATCAATAGATGGTCAAATACTTACCACACTTGAAGGTAAGGGTGTTTAATAAACTCATTTTCATTTTTTCATGAATTATGTTGGCATCTTACAAGACGTAGCCATGCACATATCCACCCATACACAGACTTAAGAGATTGTAAATGGATTTTGCTCTAAATTTTAAAATCTGAATCTTAACAACCTAAATAAATTAATGTTACACTTTAGAAATTCCTCTATCTGGCATCTTTAAATGGGTAGATTAAAGTTCCAACCATCCCCAGTTGGATGAAGGTAATAGAACGTTAGCCATCACCTTGAAGGATACTACTATTAGGGAAGCTAATTATGATTTTAATGTGGAGCAGGATCTGACTAATGAGCATTTACTAGCTTGTAAACATCATAACAAATGAAAGCCAATTCTAAATATAGTTTTGAGAACCCTTCAGCACAATCCACAAAACAGCCTTCACCAATGGAGAGTCCCCTATGTGAATTCTCAGGATTCCCAACCAACCATAGCAACAATCAACTTGCCTCAGAGTCCTTGTGGAGGTCACCAAATTGCAAGTTGTTCCACTAGAATACATGCAAGGAGGGTGAATGATGAAATGTACACCATGTTATCAACCACATGACTATATACTTACTCATGCCAGGAGCAGCCATAACAATGCGGGAAACCACCACCTGAGTTATCCCCTTGATTGCAGCTCTCTGAAACGAACAAACAAACAAACAAACAAACCACAATGATACAGTATTCATTTCAGAATATCCAGCCCCAGAAGCAGGGCAGTGCAGGTGGAAAAATCCTAAATGGCAATTTCCCCAGACCTTTAGCTCAACATTGGACAAAATGCTTACTAGGAATCTTTATTAAAGCCAGTGATATTTCCTGTTTGCCAGTGGTAGTTCAGAAGTATTCAACTGCAATTAAAATTTCAACGTATTAAAGACACACACATTCTTGTTTTAAAAAAAGCACTCAAAGAATGCCTTTGTAACTAGAATATTTTGATCTAGATCATAGCTGCATGTTAAAAGGGGCAGGTAGGATTTTTATTTGTTAATTTTGTAAATTAAAAATGAATAGAATAGAATAGAATGCATAACAATGCATTCACATAATCCAAAAATAATGGAACAATAAATCAGTCCTTAAATGCAAATGCTCCTGTTAACCAAGACAATATTTACATTTTTCCAAGAAGGTATTAAATGTTTAAATACTGTAGTTTATTTGTGGTCAAAGATTGGTTAGTTACATTTTATTATGAAGGCAATGAAAAAGCAATAAAAGAAAATTCTCAAACAGTTAAACTGTTTTTAACATATTCATTCATTCAGTGTGGATGCTACCCAAGTCCAACCATTTTCAAACAACTTGCAGAAAAGAAGCAGAATTAAAGCCTAAAATGATAAGCCCCAGACAGCAAAATTTGGCAATTCCATTGGTCTCCAGTCTTCCTTAAAGACAAATCTGCTATTGAAGATAATCTTTTCTTCATCTGGCTACTGAAACAATTACATAACAGGAACATTATAATATCTATGCTCCAATCTATACAATATAGGGAGTGCAGCAATACATACATAATCATCTCCATTTCTCCCACCAAGCAAGGCAGAGATACTCTTGCGTAGACATATTTTAAAAACTTTATTGACCACATGGAAATTAGAGCATTAAATATGTCCAACAAAAAAGCTCTCATTTATTTATTTATTTATTTATTTATTTATTTATTTATTTTATTTGTCAAAATTTATATACCGCCCCCTCTCCCGAAGGACTCGGGGCGGTGCACAGCCAACAAAACACACAGATAGACAATTTAAAAACCAATTAAAATTAAATTAAATTAAGGCCAATTGAATTAAGGTTAAAAATTAGGAATGTGTGGCAAACACAAGATATTGTGTTTGCACAATATTTGCACATATTCTCATGTGTGGCAAACACAAGATATTGAAGAAATAATTGTAGAAATGAACGGTTTTCCAGATGGACTGCCACTATAATAGGTGGGGGTTGTGATCAGATACAGATAGTCTTTGATTTACAACAGTTCATTTAGCAACTGTTTGAAGTTACAATGGCAATGTAAAAACTAACTTTTGACTGTTTTTCACACTTAACTACTGTTGCAGGATCCCCATACTCATGTGTTCAAAATTCTTGTGCTTGGCAACTGACTCATATTTATAACGGTTGCGGTGTCCCAGGTTCGTGAGACCACCTTTTGACAAACAAAGTCAATGGGGAAGCCTGATTGACTTAACAAGCAGGTTACTAATTTAACAACTGCAGTGATTCACTGAACAACTGTGGCAAGAAAGGATGTAAAATGGGGGCAAAACTCACTTGACAAATGTCTCACTTAGCAACAGAAATTTTGGGCCCAATTGTGGTCATAAGTCGAGGACTATTTGTATTTCTAACTGTATTTCAGTATTGAATACATCTTGCATTAGTTCAGTTTTAGTTTTTTCAGTAAGGTCAAGTAAGTTCAAATATGGGGCTTACAGTTTACAATATGTGAGATCCACTTCAATGCTTTTCTTCCAGGATAACAAATCAAGGGAACCATTAGTAAAAATAAACTCTAGCCAGAATTTTCAACAATGGAGCTGCATTTTAGAAAACCTAGTCTAAATTCCAGATGCAGTAAAGAATTACAGTCACTCAGAAGAACGCTTAGAAATTTAGACTGTGCTGTTTCTGGAGGCTTGGAATTTTATAATTACAAATCTTCAAGCCAAATGGAAGCCTATACTAAAAATATTTATAGTGAGACAAATATAGTTACCATCTCTGTTCCCAGCGAAATGTAGATTCTAAACTGTGTTCAAAGATGTCATTATCTTTCCAATAATATCTACATCTTGCAAACCTCTCTGGAAAGACCACTCACTGCCTTTGTTTTGGCACGAAGGAGGATGGGTCTTTACAATATGAGCCAAGAGCTTAAAGGAAGGGTTTTAAACCTACTTGTTTCTGAGACAGGCCAGATGCATCATCAGCAGTTATGACTGAAATAGATTTATCTGCAGCTTGGATGATGGAATTTTAGGTTTAGGTTTGAACCAGAGAATAGATATAAACGTTGACAAAAAGGAAACTAGGATACAATTTACTTAAACCTTTTGAACTGACACCTAAAAAACCAACATATTTAATCTGCAGTAAGGTATTTTCATGTGGCCTTAAAATTAGTAATTGTTGACTCTTTATAGAAGTGCAGATAAAGTTTTGTCCAGAGTTTGTATACAGGGATCAAATCAAATGCTACATTTAAATAAATAAAAGCTGTATAAAGATACTTCATGGACAATTGATTTTTAACTAACTAGTCCAAGATTTGATTATCCTGTTATAACCCAAGAAACAACTCAGCTTTCATCAAACACCTCATAGCAATTGAAACCAAGGTAACTATCTCAGAAGGCTCATTTTAATCCTATGTTGAAGTGGCCATTATGGGATGCATACCAAGCACAATTAATATGCTCTTAATTGATGGGTATTAGTATGGTGACTTGAAAGGTAGTATTTAGATTAAAAAAATCTTAGTTTGCATAAAATAGCATAAGCATCCTTAAAATTAAACAGGGTTTGGTTGCAACTGGTCCAAGCATATCAAAACAGATTAGTATCATGTCCTTGATAGCTGTGGTGGCACAGTGGTTAGAATGCACTACTGCAGGCTACTTCTCCTGATTGCTGACTGTAAGCAGTTCGATTCTCACTGGCTCAAGGTTGACTCAGCCTTCCATCCTTCCGAGGTTCGTAAAATGAGGAC
>JANHFJ010007605.1:235637-251513 GCA_032468195.1 Cerberus rynchops | reverse complement strand
ATAACAATATTGAAACCTTTATTTTACTGTCCTATAGTTCAGTAAACAGCTCCAGAGTTTTCTCATAGTTGGTTCCTTGGTGGTTGATATGGTGTTCCATAGATTAAGTGTGAGCATGGGAAAAATAAATTACATATATTTATGGGGGGCAATTACCGTACATTTATTTCTGGGATCTTTTCAGTATACATTTTATTTTGGAATTAACTTGGAAAATAACTATAGAGACAAAAAATAGTTGTTAGAACTTGTACAGTATATCGATATTGCATGATAATGGCACACACACATGCACACGCACACACATACACACACACAAAAGAACTGCGCTAAACATATCTGTAATCTTGCTTTCCTTCCATTATAAGTTCTGAATGACCAGGTCAAGTTCTTATAGAAATACATGAGTTAGACAATGTTGGGGGCTCAATACAGTAGAGTGGAAGGATTCCTGAGATTTTCAGAAGTGTTTTAATTTGGGTTGACAGAAGACATTCTTAGTTTTCCATTATTATCACAACCTAGTTCAGAAAATACTCATCTCTAAAAGGCATAGAAATTTAGTACAAACACCATAGGGATGTTGCAACAACTTTCACAGCTGTCTATGACTCCAGATCTCTTTTTTATCAGCTTGTTTTATGTAACCAATTTGTAATGAGCTCTGCCAGTGAAAGAACACTTGAGCATCCAGTGCTAGACAGACAAATGTCTGGGCTTGCACTTTAGGCCCAAATTGTTTAACTCTTCTCTTTGCAATTTTCATTTAGTTCTTAGTTTTCTTATTGCTCTTATTTTTCCATGAATTGGAGGGATCTCTTACAAACTCCAGTATTTTCCATAGAATAATGCCCCACAGTTTGCTTATTCCTCTGGTACTGTACCTTCCTGCATAAAAATTAGACCTATGATACTGCAGGAAAACTAAGAGAATTGCAATTCTGCACTGATATATACTTTACTTACCAGGGATGGGCAGTCTGGTTATTAATGTCACCTATGGATCCAAGTTTGTTTTCCAGATGTCATTGCTCCCCTACAATTCACCCCCACCCATATAATTGCTAATGAGGAATGATATTCTCTTCCACTTTGAAGTAGGAAACATCAAAAAAAAATTGCTATATAAACTCTAAAACAGTGTTTCTCAATCTTGGTGACTTTAAGATGTTTGGACTTCAGCTCCCAGAATTCCCCAGCCAGCTTTGCTACAGCCCAGTCAAGAAATGGATGCAAATAACTGAAGCCCAGCACCACAAAATTGGCTCTGATGAGAAGTAATTCTGTCAAAAGATGGCAAAAATATGATGATCTTTGGCTTTCCTGCACCTGTCTCATTGAATGCAAGGATAGAAGGGATTTTAGAAATAATCTAATCTAATCCCCTACCCAGCGCTAGAGGTTGTGACTAGACTATTCTTAAGAGTTGTTTATCCAAGCTATTTTTTTAGACATCTCCTTTGAAGAAGGAAGTCTGTACATCATTGAGTATCTCTTAATATTAGGAATGTTCTTCCTGATATACAGGATATATAATCTTTATCTTTGTAATTTAAACCCATTATTTCTTGCCTTGTCTTCATAAATACTTCTGACCCAGGTCAAAAATATCCAATGCCAATAATTTTTCTAAGTTTTTCCTTCCAGGCCTTAAACATCTTAGTGACTTTCCTCTGGATGCACTTACAGCTTGACAATGTCCGTCTTGAAATGCAATGCCCAGTTTTGATGCAATATTTTAGAAGTGGTATGACCCTCACAGAGTTCAGAGAACTGATGAGTACTCTTGTTCTTCAGCCTGGAAAAAAAGCCATTGATATACCTTTGTTGGGCACAATTGTTCAACCAGCTCTATCTTTCTAAGACCAACATACTCTGATCAATTTTGTGTTATTTTCTCTGGCAAGTCGATATCTGATTGGCCCATGTCAAGGGAGTCCAAATAAGCTGGTTCCTGGTTGGTTCCTTGAAATGTCAGTACAAAAGGAAACTAGATCATGGTTATACATCTTGAAAGTTAATCACTGCTTTACTCCATGAAAGCCAACACCAATATATTCTTCAAGACTTTGGGGTCTAATTTGTCTGGGTCTAGCCCTTTTTGTTATGTTTAATCTCCTTGCAAGTTCATTCCTATTTTTTGTAGATGTTAGCTGCTTCCTGGTACAAAACAGAGGCTAGAAGAAGGAATATTAGATATGTTTGACCCCTTGAGTTGTTTATAAAAAGATAATACATAACAAACAAATCACTTACTTCCATTTCTATTCCTCATGTCTCTATTAACTCTTAACTTTTCAGTTGACCGATGCTGATCTGGGTGCTGATTGTTGGTGGAGAGTGCTTAGAACTTTTTGTTCCCTTTTTGGCTAGTTGATACAAAAGAGACAATGTCTATTTGTCTGTTGATATCTAATTTGTTATAGAGCCAGGCTTTTAGAAGTTCCCTTTTTGGACTTGACTTGGTCTAGGATGGTTACATTTTCTTAATTGAAACTATGGTTAAGTCTGACTACTGTATATGCTGTGAAATTAAAGAGTTTTTCACCATGTCTTCTAACTGCTAGTTGATGTTCATGTATGAATTCTGCCAGTCTTCTGCCTGTTTGTCCTAAATAATGGTTGTTGCAGTTATTACATTGCATATTGTAGATAATTCCTGTTTTTTCTTCTGGGGTTGCTGTGTCTTTTGGTTTGCTTAGGATGGTTTGAAGGACTTTCATTGGCTTGTGTGCTATACTGATTCCATACGGTTGTAGTAATCTGTTGGAGGTTTCTGATATATTCTTGACGTATGGTAGTGTAAGTCTTTTTTGGCTTTGGGTTGGTTGTGCTACATTGAGTTGATTGGTCAGGGACTTTTTGTGAAAGTTTTGTGAATATCTATGTTGTTGGAATATGTTGTATAGATGCACCATCTACTTTTTTTTTGCTGTTCATATAAATAAAATTCTTACGCAGCTTCTCTTGTGGGAAGTTGGGTTGTTACTTTGGTGGTGGAACACCTGGTTGGTATGGGTGGTTTTTCTGTACACCTGTGTTTTTAGTTTGCCATTGTGGTCTCTGCTGATCAGGCTGTCCAGGAAGAGTAGCGAGTTGTTCATCTATATACCTGATCCATATTTTGGGTTGTATTTATGGAAGTGCTATGGCTTCTAGCCATTGCATGACAACTTCCACTACAAGTCCTGAAAGCAGTGATCCGATAGGTGTACCTTTAATTTGTTGGTAAATTGTCCATCAGATTGGAATTTTGTGGTTAGGCAGAGGTTTATGAGATGCATAATCCTGGGTGTTTCAATCTTTGTGTATTTGGTTAAGTCAGGTGTGTGGTCATAGATTCTTTGGCTAATTCTGGATCTATGGATGTGAACAGAGCTGTGACATCAAATGGGACCATGATTTCATCTATAGTCACACCTGATTGTTTGAAGGCAGTGTGGTGGAGAGTTGATGGAATGTTTCCTTCCTCTTGTGAGGTGCCCAAACTTTTTTGTTAATTCTTTTGCAATGTTGCAAGTAGGAATCCCTGGTAATGGTACAATTAGACAGAAGGCTTTGTGTCAGGTTTATGTACCATATTTTGGGGCATTCATAGAAGCATGAGAGGATAAGCCACTGCTTCTCATCTGCCATTGCTCCTCTTTGGTAATGTGGTCTTTCTTAGTGAGGACACTGAGGATTCACTTGATCTGGTTGTCTAGTTATTGTATCCTGTTCGCTGGGATATAGATTTCTTTGTCTTCTAATCTTTCTTTTGCTTTTTGTAAATATTGTGCATTGTCCATAATAACCATGGTTCGGCCTTTGTCTGGGGATAGGATGATGATGGTCTGATCCTTTTTTAGGTTTCTGAGGGCTGCTTTGTCATCTGTTGTGATCTTGCTTCGTCTTCCTCTGGTTTGTGGAATGATGCTTTGTCTAATATTTTCTTGAACCTCCTTGGGGAGTACCAGTGGTTTTAAATACCCCTTTTACAGCTGCAAAAAATTCTAAGTGATTGGCATCACCTGTATTGTAGTTGAGTCCTGTTTGTAGTATCTTGTGTTCTGCAGTGGATCATGGTGGGCAGCTGGACAGGTTAGCCACCCATTCAGGCTCTGATGCTTCTTTGGTTCTGGAATTGAATTTAAGGAGTTTGCTGTGCAATTTGGTTTTTATTTTCCCAGCGTGTCTCTGGGAAGGATTCATGATGACTATGGCCAGACTCTCCACGGGCTCTGATATGATAGTCTGTTTGAACTGTTCTTGAGGTTTGATATGGTGTGCAGATATTTGTTTAATCTGAGGTGTGCATCTGTGATATGAGCTATATCATTTTTCACCCAGCTGTGCAGTTGAAATAGTGTAAGAATGAAATAGTGTGAGAGCGTACTTCAATATCTTATTTTAGTAATTTCCAGTTTTCGATTGATCCATTGACCTGGGATTCTGACCATAAGAGCCTATCTAATATTTCTTTATATTTCTATATCTGCATACATGCAAGAAAGGGAGGGGGGAGGGAGGGGGAGAGATAGAGATATATGATATAGATATATAAAATGTTTTATCAATGGGAATAAAAGTATTTCTGTAGGTTGTTGTAATTGGCTCTTCTGCAATCTAGTGTGTGTGCATGAATTTTCTCTGAAATTCCCACTGAGTTTACCTTTTCAGCCAGCTCTTTCCATACTGGTTAGCTTCAGGTCTTAGATAGGCAGTTCTCTGATTGTTCTTCATGCTTTTGGAAAAGAAAGTCAGCAGAACCAGTGAAGAATTTTGGGGAACCTGAGTCTTGATTGAATTAGTCTTCTAGTATGTCTAGTTAATTAAAACCTACAATTATTACTATATCTTTCCTCCATTAAATTACATAAATTGGTGCAGGAAGGCATTACTGAATTTAAATCTTCTGCCTAGCTAGGCAGACTATACTGTAATGGTGCTCCTTCACAACAATAGCCTTCCTTTATATTCTTACCCAAATGCCCTGGATTAGACGTTTATGCTTGGATTTCTGGATCTCAATTTATGCATATGTCCTTCACATTAAATGCCGCTCTTCCTTCCTTTTGTCTGCCAATATCGCTTGATTAAGTTGTACTATCACTCTGCATTCCGTTTTGTCCCGTTTTGATTCAGGAATACCCACAAAACCATTTTGATCTTCCTGAAATTAAGATTTCTAGTTCTTCCTCCATCCCTGCTTGCAAGAGTACCAAAGAAATAATAAAAACCAGCTGCATAAGGCAATCATTATGTACCTAATTCACACAGCCTAATCACAGTTCTCTTGCAGTATGGACTTATGTTGAATACAGGACTGCCTGAAAAAGTCATTGAATGATGGGCTATGATAACTTATCAAGAAGATGCTGGGGCCCACTGTTTGAAATACTGTCAAAATATCTTTCTTAAAATCATAGTTTTTTTATTCCAACACAGAAATCCATTTCTGCAATTTCTCTTCTCTGATCCTGCTATAAATAAGTCACATCAGTTAATTTCTCCTACATCACATCTTTGAAGGCTATAACTAAATGGGAAAGCTATCAGGTTTTCCATTTCTGCTTTGTGACATCCCAAGATTTATCTGGAATAAATTTTCCAGGCTTTCATTCTGAGGTGCACAAATGTAAGTATGAGCAAGTGAAAGGACAATCTACAGTAATTAATCTACTCTTCATCTAGGACTTCAAAAGGCAAATGTGGGAATAATAAGGAAGAGCAGGATTGGACAGGAATGACAGAAGAAAAAGCAAAAGAAAATCAACCGTTATCTCTCAGCTATATTTGCATCAAATGTAAGCCTTCCCGTTTCACAAGCCACAATGAAACTGCTGTTCAGTTTGGAAAGATCAAAGCCATTTTTGCTTTAGGCTGGGAGAGGCCAAACAGGTCACCTAGTTTCAAAGAATGATTCGAAACCTATAAGTATATCTGAAACTGATTTGTGGGGGTTGGGGGTGGAAAAGCAATGCATTTTGAGTAGATAATAGAAACAATGAAAGTTATATTGAAGCCTTAGAATAAGAGATTGATTTAAACTCACCTATTGTAAAAGAAAGCCAGAAGAGATTTCATTGTATTGTACTCTTTCTATACCACGTTTGGTTTTGATTAAATCTCTGTCTTAAATATTAGAGGTTTTTAGTTTTCAACTTTTTAGTTCAAAAGAAATCTAATAAAATTATTGTTTTTTTAAAAAAAGGAAAAGGCATCGCATTTTGTAAGCTTTTGCTGAAGCTATGTTTTAAATCAGGGGTCTCCAACCTTGGCAATTTTAAGACTTGTGGACTTCAACTCCCAGAATTCCTCTGCCAGCAAAGCTGTTTTAAATTGTATAATGCTCTGAAATGCAATTCACATTGAGGAATATTTATGCTTGGTCTGAAAGTGGGAGGGCAGAGCCTGAGTGTTCCCTCCCCTTCACAATTGGTGGCCCCAAGCAGCTTCTTATACAGATATCAAATCTGCTTCTTCTTATTGCTCTTCATGGAAGTCCAGGTCCAGACCCTTCATTTTATTTTGTCAGTCCATTTTTGATTACCCCTTCATAAATCTTTACCATATTATAAACTTTCTAGTGAGTAGTGTATAGATGTCTTCAGCCTGAAAATGCTCTTTTTAACATTTATTGATTGAACATAGATTTAACCCAACCAATATTAGGATTTAAAAGGTTATTATAAGAATAAAAGGCAATGAAATTGCAAATAAAAGTATATATAGTATGAGAGCAAATAAATAAAAGTTTAAAAAAAACACTACCATAATATATTATCAAGATATTAAGACAACAGAAACAATCTAATGTTTAAAATTCTTGGTGGGGAAAAAGGGAAAAACACAAGGCACCAAGCAAGTCTTATTGGGATTGGTGTCCATAAGCAAATTCTCAAACTGACAAGGTTAAGAAAGGGAACTGTAAAACTGATCAAATCACGTGGTACATATTGGACAGCTGACCCTCCTTTAGATTTTCTGGCTCCAAACCGTTCAAGAAAATATCCCGAACCTTTACCAGCAGTGTCATTTTGACAAGAAATGAACATAAATTGGGCAAGTTCAAGACTTCACCTGATCTATGGTTAGGTCTTAGAATATTAAATAATTATAGGTTAAATAGTGAATTTTTAACTGTGGACTTTTAATCTTGTATGCTACTCAGAGTCACTGGGTGTGAGTTAGGTGGCTATTTGTTTGAGAAATACACTACATTTTTTTTAAAAAAATCAAGGCATCCTATATGTTCGCTATCACATATATCTTCCCAAAAAATGTGGATAGTAACTTCTCCTTCAATCACCTTACATCCTCATAAAACCAGAGCTGCTGCTACGTAGACAAGCAACTGCCTTATGCAATAGACATAGGGTAGTACAAAAAGTCAAAATCAACAAATTAGATTATTTAATTTGTAATTGCATTTCACCAATAGAAAGGTGCCAATATTTTTTTCCATTGGGGGCCAAAGCCAACATGGATGTCTTTGATTATAGGCGTTCCGAATTGAATGGGGAATAGTCATGGGCAGGAACTATTTGCAGCTCTGACTCAGTCAGCAAAGTATCTTGGGTCAGCCCTGTTCCCACGCTGGCAGGCCTATGATTCATTCACTGTCCTTCTTTAGTTCTATTTCCCACTTTATATAGTGGCCCAGTTTTTCCTACACCTCCCATCCCATGCTGAATTTGTTTTTTTTCTGCCAGATTCTAAATAACATTGGGTCCTTTCTCTTAAATTCTTTCCTGGGTATCATTAATACTATTATATTGAATAGAATATGGCAGAAGTATATTGTCCCCTGAGGGACTAAGAATTTAGGTTATAAGCTCTTGGGCATATGTGGCTGAAATCAGACATGTTGGGAGGTGTTTTATAGTCACATTTTATGCAGATGCTCAGCAGCTGTTCTTGGATCATGCTGGTAGATCTTAAAGATGGCTGGCAGACCTAGTAAGAAATCAAACCAGCTTCTCTGTGCACAGGCTGATGATGTCTACTATATCAGTAGGAATTCCTAATGCTTGTATAAAATATTAGCCTTCACCATCTTGGTACCCTCCAGAGATGATGAATGGAAAGATGACATTGGCTGGGAATTATGGAAATTGACATCCAAAGCACTGCAGAAGCTAGAAAGGCTGGGAACAGCTGAGATTCATAACCCATTTGTGTATTACTATAGCTGTTAAGCAATTACCCAGAGGTTGCAAATGATCACCTATGATGAGGCAAATAATAGAAAGTTAAAGCATGCATCTTGAAGTGAAGGAACTAATAGCAGTTTAATTCATGCTAAAACTATACAAGGACTGGTGCAGTGCTTTGCTGATGAGTTTCTAATACAGAATTCATGCTGGAAAAGGGTAGCTTTAAGGACAACCTAGTACTAATAATTGTTAAAATCAGAATACTGTGGTTAAATGAATGTATTGCAGATTAGTTTTTCAAGAAAGTTTCTTATGCCCAGCATTTATGTCCTAGATCTAGGGTGACCCAATACTGAGGCACAAATGATGAACACCTTCCCTTCCCTTCCCTTCCCCCCTCCAGATATGGTGAGACTGAAGTCTTTAGCATTCCTGGTCAACATGGGCCACCGGATTTTCAGTTCCAACATACCTGGAGATTACCAAACTGACAAAAAGGTTTAAAATTTAAATATAATTTAGACCAGGCATGTCCAACCTATGGCTGCAGGTGGCCCTGGACTGCAATTAATACAGCTCCACAAGATTGTAAACTTTTAACATTATTATGTGTTATTTATATACATTAACTATATTATATATTTTGCATGCTGCCCAAAATAAGTCCTCTTCACTCATTGCAGATCTGGCAAGTCAAAAGATTGTCCACCCACGATTTAGACCATTGACTCACGACTTCTAGTTCAGTTCTCTGTCATTTTGTCAGAACTGATCCTAGTTGCAAAGAGATGAATAGGTCTGGAATAATAATGAATACAGAAGAACTCCAAGGCCCTCTTACAAATGTACAGATTTGAAAATTGGTAGACTTACATCAAAATAAGTGATTTGTAGCCTAGAATTATCATTGCTCTCCCGAACTGCTTTTTATACAAAATAAAAGTTACATTTGCAGCTAGCACTGCCTTGATCCTTAGTTTATAATAGTGAAAAAAAAACTTTGTACAGTATTACAGTAAACAATTTGAGATACAATTCTGAGATACTGGTAAAAACCAGTGCATTTTAGAGCACAATTGTAAGACAATTTGCTTAGAAGCATTTCTCTATCTGTATGTGAACATGTATATATGGATGTGTAAATACACACCTTTTTTTAAAATGGGGAATCAGTTTTGCCCCTTGGGGGAGCCCCATTTCTCAAATAGCAGGGAAACACTGAATGCTGCAGAGATTCCTTTGGCCACCGAAAGCAGAGATTCTGGCTGGGGGGAACAGGAGGAAGCTAGAAGCCGTTGCTGCATCACAAAGACTGCAAAAGAATACTGATGAAATACAAAGCCTCTCATTCTCCATTCTGAATCCTCAGTGTGCACAGTTGTATGTTCTGGCACATCTGCACCTCCTGAGAAAAACAAGCAGCAACCCCCGCACTCTCCTCCAGGGAGGCATGCTTTGCATTAAAACGTCTTGGAGGCTTAACTGTTTGTTGCATGGAGTCATTCCAGGGCACTGAATTCATTGGCCTCTCACTATCTGGCCTGGCACACTAAAAGCGTCTGTTGATAGAACAGATACTTTTCTCTAGTGAAGAACAGGGGCTCCACCCTTTTATGGTATTTGATTAAGACATTGCTATTAGTAAGCCCAGCCTTTTTTTTTTTTTAATAACATCCGCTTCCCACAGACATCCAAAATCAATTCACAAGGAAGGAATGGCTTTCTTTAACCCAGCCACCAACTCAATCTAGAGCTGGTAATAACTAGTTCGTTGCCAGATCAGGGAAAACCAACCACAGCTTGTCCTTGGTATTAAAAAAAAGGGTGCACTTGACTGAGTACCTGGCAACCTGATTTGGACTTAGATGCTAAGTAAGAAGGGTTGTGCCGGATTAGTACAAACATAAGGGTTATTAGGCAATTCACTAGCAAACAGGAAAGCATCCCCAAAGTTGGCAATGCTAAACTGTACAATTGTCCATGTGTTCAGTAAACTCGGTGAAACTCAACATTTGCTTTTTCTTTTTGCTGCTTGCAGCAGAGAAAACTATTGCAAGTTCCTCACCGAAGAAGCATGCATGCTGCTTTGTTGCAGGAGAAAGGAAGCAACCAAAATGGCTACAAAAATTAGAATTGCACTTCTTGATTTGTGCAATCTCTCCCACTAACTGAAAAGTACTGTCTTAATGCAAATGTTAAAAGGAGTGATTACATTTCTTTTCCTATGATTTGTTTATACTTTATTTCAGGGTGCTGAATGCCATTGCTCTGGGAAGAGACAATTTGGGACTATAGTTCCTATATGTTCCAGGTAGCCTGGTCAATATTAAAGATAATAGAAACTGGCATTCTAAATATTTGGCAAAAATCAAGTCCCCCATCTTTAAGCTGGCACACTATGGAAGAAGTGTGTAAGACCATCATCTCAAGAACAATCATGTTCATGTTATGTTAAATAATTTGTTTATATATTTTACATATGGATTACTGTGTATATTAATCCATTTATTTAACATTCCTTGTATTTGTTCCTACCAACACAAGCAATATTTTAGATAGTATCTCTTTCTTTAAAGAGGTAAGGAAGTATTTGACAAAATTTTGCAATTTCTTTGATTGAACGAATGAATGATTGAATGATGTATATTGGACAGGCAAATAAGTATTTTATCTTGTGCTAGCTCAATAGGTTGAAGACAGCTCCCATACAATTTAACAGCTCCCAAACAATTATATGTGTACTCTTTATGTACCGGTATATCACATGTAAATAATTCACAAATTCATTTTCATGGATGTATTTGGATAATTTGTCATTTGTCACCCTTGAACAGATATTCCCTCCGAGTAGTTTGGAGGGACCTCATTTCCTAAGATACATTAACATTTGGGTCAAAGGGAGGGGAAAAAAACAAATTTTCCAGATACATGCACATTGTCATTCTCTAACAGCGCATAATCTGTGGATCAATGCATCCAGATTTGAATTCGCAGGACCCTGACAACTGTGAAATCCCACACGCCACTACCTGCAGAGTGCCTTAAGTAGCCGAATAGTGAACTGAAACGTTCAGTTGAACAAGATGTCTTGAGAAGTTTTATCCCTCAATTCCAACATTACTTTACCCCAAAAAAGAAATAATCTATGTGAGAAAAAAGGATAAATCTGATGAGGCACTTCTCGTGGACTTTATGTGGAGCCTTTGCATGTATAATTCTGGATGGCAGGTCCTGAAATTGCTTTACCATTGGTGATGCAGAATCGGGGGCAAATTTGTTTCAACATTGTCCATCCTTGTGTGGGTTGTACCTGTAGTATGTTATCTCTGTTCTATTTGCTTAAAAATATGGCAGCAAAGCAGACTTTCTGTGGCGAGAAATGAACACCATGGGTGGGACTTCATAAAGCGTGTGATCTTCCAATCTTTTGTCCATCTTTTCCCATACTAAGAAGTTGGATAATATCATTTCAGTCTTAATAAATCAATCCTTTTTCTTCAACCTGGCCACCCTTTTCCCCTTTCAACAGATTTATCACATACATTAGTCTATAAATGATTTAGAAGGCAGTAGAATGATGAGCTAGGATTTTTATTACCTTTTGAAGGTAATAGTTAGGCAGTTCTTTCTGTCAGATACACATTAGAGCCGCAAGCCTACAGTTCTAATGTAGTTGGCCTAAATAATGCAGATTCCACTGCCATAGCAGAACCAGCAAGCTTTCTTCAGACACTGACCTTCTATGGTCTGTTTTCCAGAGTTTTCACTTTTTCACCTTTATCTTACCTCTTGGGTAGAATGGTAGCAAGGAAGTTAAGATATATTCCAAGATTACAAGTTATTTTTTTACTCTCACCCTAGGCCAGCATTCAAACCAACAGTAAAAGATGGAAATATGGAAACCAGAAGGGATCCTTGGGTGTTTTACATAAATCCTTTGGCTAAACAATTTCCCCATCTTCAAAGCACCTATGAGAGGCAATAAAACCTCTCTGTACTGTTAGCCATCCAGGAAGAATAAAATTACCATTTTTTGATCGAGACGTAGTTTATCACCAACTCTGTTATGTCTGCTGCTGTTATTCTTACTTCAGCTTTGCTGGATAAATTCTGTATTAGCAAAGTGCATTGGCTTCACCTTGAAAGGCATTTTTTTTTTTTAAATTTCAATTTGATGAATCCACCCACAAATAGTCCCAAGGAAGAAATCTTCACAGGAGGGAGAAAATGATTGTTCCGCTATGCTTTTAAACGATAGTATCTAATAGGCCAATGAATATTGGGGGGTTTTTCTACACTTGTTTGATCTAGGAAACACCCTTAAAACAATTTGGAAACTGACCTGGAAATAAAAGGTCAAAAAAATGAGTACTGGAATTTGAACCAGGGATTTTCCCACCTATTTCAGTTGCTTGAACCTTAAGCAAAATAACTCAAGTGGTATTTTAAATATTTGTACATTACTGTATTGCATGTTATTGCTGCAAGATACTATAAAGAGAAAAGAGTATTTGAACGTATTCTAGTGAAGGTACAGTTATTACTTGGATAATGAAAGGTCTAGCTCTTTGGTCTTTTTCTCATGTACGTGATTCCATTTTTTATATTCCTAGAGCATTTGAATAAGACAAGGTTGTTCAGACCACTTGTACTCAGCTCCATGAGTGCTGCAAGATCTCTTAGGAAAGTTATTGCCTTTCTTCTGACAACAAAACCAGCATGCATATTTAGCAAAAATGTCATTCTGCCCCTGCAGCCCCTTGCTGTGAATTGATTAGGCTCTTAAAAAGAAATAAGACTAATGCATTCACTCAATCAAGAACTAAGAGTATGGCTGGAAAAAAATATCCTAATTCTAGGAAGGTCATCAGTTGTAGGTTATAGAAAAGACTTTGGTATTTTACATCCTACTTTTCTCCTCCCTAGTGAAGTTAGTCTTTATAAACTAGTCTTTTTTTAATCCACTTCTTTTGGAAATCCCACTCATTCTGTAGATCTAACACATAGGTGAGGAAACTTGGTGCTTGAACCCACATAAAGTATTTTTGGAGAAGGCCAAGAGCTGCAGTGGAACAGCCAAAGAGCAGGTTGAGCTGCATCATGTGCATGGGCAGAGTTCTTATATGGATGTTTCTTGATCACTCATCACCAAATGGCAATAAATTATACCACTCAAGAGATAAAATGAGATTCGGTATATTACAAAAAAGGGTCCCCGGTTGCCCAACTTTGCACTGCTAAGTTATACTCAGTACCCATCACAATTCTAGCAACTAAACCTTTTTTCCAGATGGCTTTGTAAAGGTGGCACGGATGATACTCTCACACTTCAGAGCTTTGTCAGGTACAGCGCTATCCTTAGTTTCTTCCTCAGAAACATGCAACTAATAAAATGCTACCCTTATGATATTTTAAAATGCAGAAAACTATAATGGCATTATGAGTTGTGCATTCTCCCAAATGTGATTGAGAGACATGCACAACGTTTCACTGTTTAATGCCTAATGATGTGAAAGTCAGAAGTGCCATTCTCAACAGGAAGAGGAAAAGCTGTACTTCTAGAAGAAAACAAATTATTTTGTATAGTATCATAATGTACATTATTACTTCCTCCCCACTTTATAAACATCCTGCATAAACAATTGGATTTTTTTTACTAAATACTGGTCATTAGAATAATATTAATGAGAACAGTTTTTCAACATTGTCAAGCTAGAAATTGAAATCCAAAATTGCTGATTTCCATCTAGTATGCTCAGATGGGCATGAAAGGAGTGGTTTACATGGCAGTCTTCAATTCCTTTTGATATAGTGAGCTGCCTGAAGAAAGAGTTGGAATTAATCCATCGTCACTATTCACTGTACCACAGTAGACTGCAGGAAACTCCAGATGAAAGAATATATTCTGAGTCAAATGCTGGGCAACTCTCAATATAATATCAAGTCTAGAAGTAATGCCTCTTCCAGAAGTGTCCACAAGGAAATCAAGAGGAAGAAAATGCATTGTATCAGAGACTCATGAGTTTCCTACTCCCTTTTCTATGCATTGTGCATCTGTGGGTGACCTATGAAAGAGATGAAGCTTGCTTTGCAAAGGGTACAATGCTGTTTTGTACTTTTTGACAAAAGCACTGGATCCTGAGAATGCGTCTGGTCTTTTTCATCAAGTTGAGTTAGGATTAAAACTTGTTTCTTTGTAAAGAGCAGTTCCTGCTTCAACTCTGAACCTTTGAGAACCGGTTCCTATGAGGAAATGTTGCTTTTCACCTAAACAAAAACACACAGGTAAACAGTGTGTGAAGAAATGATTGTCTTCTGTGGGTTTATGGCCTGCTCATTGTCATTTTACAATACAGTATCAATAACAGGACCTTAAGAAGTTTCCTAGGCTTCATCAAATCTTATAGATTAATTTGAAGCCGTATAGTCCATGGCAGGAGATCCATGTCTGTACTGAACATCTGTGTCCAATCCATGTAATAGGACTAAGGTTTAAGAACTAAAAGGTATTTGAGCATGAGGGCAAGGGATGTTTCAAACATTTCATCCATATGTGCATTCCTATTTGGACCTCCAGAATAAATAACACCAGAGTACTGCTTTAAAGTGAAATCTGCATTCCATATACACTGCCCACGCTTTGTGTTGAATTAATGCTCCTCTTGCATGTAAAAAAAAAATGACATGTCTGTGACAGATGTAATTTGCTTTTTAAAACTACCAAATCTGACCTTTTAATTATCTTGCAAATCTAAAATTAAAATAACTCTGGGATGATTATCTACTCCCTAATTAAGCCACCACTGAATATTACAAAACTTCGTTTGAAATAACATTTGATCAAAAGTTGATATGCAATCAAAATTGGTAAACAGAACAGACGAACAAGATGGTTTTACGTTAAAAGTTAAATAATGTTTTTTCTTTAAATATTAAATGCTGTTTAACCAATGTCAATGGAAGACACTATTTGCTAAGCTCTTCACCAGGAGAAACCACACACTATTCTATCCGTTTCCAGCAAACATTTTTGTCATTTTCATATAAACCAAACAGAAGATGAACTTAAATCTAAAAGTGGTACTGCCAGAGTCCTGAAACCTGTTTATACTTTTTTTCCCATATGAATAAAAGATTCATTTTCTGTTTGCATTATACAATGTATTATCTCCCACATTGTTTGATAGACTACACAGTGAAGGGGTGAACGCTGGAGACATTAAATAAGGCTATTTCCAAATAACTTTGGAGCAGATTTGTTATAAAGAGAGCTGTTTGCTGTTATTGCTTTTTTGGGTGCTGGGCTTGTTTGTTTTTTATTGCACTGATTATTTTAATTTTCTTTTGAAGAATGTATGCCACTGAGCCCTGTTTAGATTGGACCAACATCTAAATTCCAGTAAATAAATAAATAAATCCGAATGGTTGATGCTGGTACTAGCTATGGATTTCTTGTCCCTCCCTTTATAAAAATAAATTATGCCTTTAAAAAAAAGCCAGAGAATTGGAAGCTAGGCTCAGGTAATACAAAATCTTTTCTGAACTCCATTAAGATACTTCCTATATAACAGATGTGGCAAGAGAAAGCACAAAGGTAAAAGGAATCTTTTTTTACTTGGGCCTCAAGGAATTTAAGCCCATCTTTCCCACTGGGGGCATTTGCAACTCCTGGAATTCCCATTCAGGCATTTTCAATGGTTGGGGATTCTGAGAGTTTTAATCCAATACATCTGAAGAG
>JANHFJ010007605.1:190421-204893 GCA_032468195.1 Cerberus rynchops | reverse complement strand
TGGCAACAGGCGGTCCCGTAAGTACCCGGGTCCCAAGCCATGGAGCGCTTTAAAGATAAGTACCAACACCTTGAAGCTGGAAGTCCTTAGTTTTTGACTAAGCAGCTAAATTTTTGGAGATTTACTGACATGATCTTTCTCTATAAAGTCTCACATATCCTATTTAGCCAATTTCCTTTAAATGATAAGAAAACATTGTTTCTTATGAATTCAGCAGAAAGGCTGTAATAATAGCAAAAAAGAAAGAGAAACTTTGTAATCAGTCTCTTAGATTATTGGGACACTTATTTGCATTACTAAAACTAAAAATGGAGGTTTAACTAGCTTAACTAAGCCACAAGGAAAACTTGTTATTTTTTATAAAGATTTAGGGAGAAAGCTCCTCTTGATTAAATACCATACATTCAAAAAGACAATATTGTCAAACAGCTAGGTGCTTGCTAATTGTTTTGTTTCCACACTCCACATGCCAAAATTCTTGCATTTTTATCTTGCTTCCCTCTGCTCTTCTTCTCATCTGCAGCAAGTAACAAGAAACTGTCCAATTCAACTTGGTTGAAAGAAATAAACACATGGTGAGGCCATCCAAATACAAATCTCCAATGATAGATTTAGATAGATAGAATAAAGCTTATTTAAAAAAACCAGGTGAAATAAATTGTTTGAATTTTGTTCCATCTTCCAACATGACAGTTCCTAGGATTTAGAAAGCTTTATTAATGAAACAAATTTTGATTAATGACTATTATAGCAACAGTACCATATTTTTCGGTGTATAAAACACACTCCCCCCCTGCAAAAAATGGATGAAAATGTCTGCATCTTATACAATGAATGTTGTCAAAACCCTACCCACCCGCCAGCCCGTTTTTCAGCCTTTTTCCGGCCCTTTTTTGGCCCGAAAAAGGCAGAAAAAAAGTCCAAAAATAGGGCGCATTGAGGCGGCGATAGGCTGCAGTGATCCCTGCGGCCAGGAACAGCTGATCATCAGTAGAGGCAGATTTTTTTCCATTTTCCTGCCCAAAAGCTAGATGTGTCTTATACTGCACAGCATCTTATACACCGAAAAATACGGTAAATGCTAGGAAAAAATCTATTTAATTTTGGAAAATTATTCTCAATCATGCACTCCAAAGAATTCCTAAAGCCTCTATCATAATAGATCTTACTGGCAGACATGTAAACAGGCCTCCATAGAGAACTCAGTTTACAGGTATAGCCTTATCTTTAAATTATTTCAACATTGTGAAGGTACTGCTTTATCTGGTTTAATGAAAATCAACGTGGTTCCGATTACAAAAAGCAACAGCAGTTTTTAGCTTGGAATTTGCACCATCAAGACTATGTCAGAGATAATGCAACATGTCAGTTTCCAGATGTTGTTGAATAGTATTTCTCAACACTCCTTAACGATGTCTAAGCTAGCTAAGGCTGCTAAGCACTATGACTGAACAACATCTGCAACTTACCTCTGGTTTAAAATGTGTAATTTCCACCCATTTTCTGAAAAGATTTCCTGGAAAGCATCTAAAATATAATGGACCAAAAATCCATTATTCAATCCCTTGTTACTAAAACATTAATCTCACTATTAGCTAAAAGATGTGAACACACAAAAAAAGGAATAGCAACCCACCTCCGGTGGCTTACTCTTCTGATGTCATAACCATATGTTATGACATTATATATGTGTGTACTTTTGTGCTCCACTTTTTTACAGTATGATTCTTTGAATTTAGTGAAATTGACTTTTGTATATAGAATTGCATTGCATAACACTTCAAGAGATAGCGTATTTTATTGTATTATGTCCTTGTACCTCTTAAGTAATCAGCATATTTTCTTTTACTCTCTCTTTAACAGAAAAGTCCACTATGTTCTTGTTTTCTTACACTAACAAAAACTGTTACTTATTTCTAAATGTTTAGGGGTTTTTGTATTGTTTCTATGAGTTTCATGGATAAAATTAATGCTGCATACAGCATTGTGTAATTAGATTACCTAATCACATTATGAATAAACTGCATGCTTTGTTCAACAGATTCTTTTTTCATTATGGGATTGCTGACATCAACATTTGTGTAACTTGTATTAACACTGCATTCTGAAACACTGATTTATCATTAAGTTTGGCATCACTGATCTTAAAACTCAGAAACAATAATCTTTCTTTTAGGTGTTTGTCTTAGGAAATGGGGGTCAGTCTGCTGAGTCATTTTCCATTGCTTTTTATTTCATTTACATTACTGTATTTTTTGGTGTATAAGAGGCACATGAGTATAAGATGCACCTAGATTTAGAAGAGGAAAATAACAACAAAAAATTTTTTGGCTTCCATGCGCCCCATTTTTGGGCCTTCTTTTCAGCTTGTTTTTAGGGCTTTTAAAAAAAAAAGCTCAAAAAATGGGCTGAAAAAAGCCTTGAAAATGGGCCGGGAAAAGGCCCAAAAAAGGCCCAAAAATGGGGCATGCGGACGCCAAAAAATGGCTGGCAGGTGGACAGGGCTTCGGCAACATTCGCTGAGGGAAGTGTGTCTTATATACCGAAAAATACGGTATATATTTTGTCATGTCCATAAAGAGAGCACAGAATGACAAAAAAAGTACTGTAACCTAATTTAGTGTATTTTAACCAAGATAAGGGTCTGGTCCAGAATAGCCTTGCTTCTACAATGCAACCACATTTAACCTCAAAAAACCTACATCTTCATTCTACTTGAAGTAGGTTGTATGAATTACTAAACACAGACACAAGCCTTACTTCTCCTTGTCCACAGGTTGGGGACCCTGTCAAGACAACCTGATTCATATTTAGCAATTAAAATCAACTATATAAGATTATATAAAAAGTTTAAACAGTAGGATATTAAATTAGGAAAAACCCGGGAATAAGGAATTGTCAGTTTAGTCAAGTTAACCACAGCTAAATATCTATCAGAAGATTTTTACCTTAAACTAAGGAAGGAAAAAGTTATATTGTACCGTTCTTCAAATTCAAGTACTGTACAGTAGTACATAGCTTAAATACATTATTCTTGTTACAGGCTGGTAATTTGGTTAACAGCTTCAATCTCTATGGGCTTTTATTTTTAATCTGCCACCTCCACATGCTAGCTGCATTCTTGGCTCAATTTAAAATATTGTTTTTTAAATTTTAAGGAAAATAAGGCAGGGGATAGGCAAGGAACTGATGAAGAATCTACTTTGATATTAAAATATGCGAAAGGGGACACTCTAAAGAAATTCTGCTCAGAAATATTTTTATCCAGCATGCATAAAAGATTTCCTTTAGCATCACTTCCAAACTGGGATACTTCTCTTTGATTTCCCCTATTTGAAATGGTGTTAAGATACATTTGTCCAGTTTAGTTTTTACGTTGTAGTGATTTCTATTTTGTCAACAAATAATATTTTATCTACTTTATCTAACTTTATCTAATTTCCATGACAATTTAGAAAGATCTGTCCAAAAAATAAAACTGTGAGCTTAATATTCTACAATTCTTTGCATAATATATAGCACTTATTTCCAGAATCTTTGTTGATACTGTAAAGGTACCAATAAAAGTTAGAATGGGGTTTTTTTTTTGGTCTTTGAAGATAGTAGAAAACTGATTGTCAGAATTCTTGCTGAATAGAAATAGCATTTAGACTTATATACTGCTTTATAGTGCTTTACAGTCCCCTCTAAGCAGTTTACAGTCAGCATATTGCCCCCAACAATTTGGGTCCTCATTTTACCCACCTCAGAAGGATGGAAGCAGAGTCACCCTTGAGCCTGGTGGGATTTGAACTGCCAAACTGCAGGCAGCCAGCAGAAGTAGCCTGCAGTACTGCACTCTAACCACTGCACCACCGAGGCTCAGTGCCCAATCCCATGCACCCATACATGATTTGACAAAATTAAGTTTAAATCCATCAGTTCTGCTGTATTTCAACTTTTGGTCATTCAGAGCAACTATTATTGTTGATAATTGGTTTACTAAGGGCCAAGTGGGCTCTGATCCTGAAACATTCTTATACAATATTAATTTTTCATTTTATCTAATTTGTAAAGTAGCTAAAAAAAATCAATTTTAAAATATTTTAGCTTTTTATTCCTGAAAAAATCTCCTAGATGGAATTATATTTAAAGAAAAGCTTTGTTTGGATATTATTCTGTTGAAATATTTGTAAATTTTGAAATTACGAGGAAAAAAAATCAAGGCATGGCTAAGTATTAACATATGGGCAGGAGGATTCAATGAATATTTCCTTGGAAATATTTCCATTGTATTGATTGCTCAACATATATGCACAATATGAAGCTTCAAAATAATTTATTTTCTATGTAAGGAAGCACATACATGATAAGGAAGAAAACTCAAAATCAGTAATAGAAAGAGGGGATAAAAAATAAAGTAGCATCAGTCTTTGCCAATTACATTCTCTTGAAAAAAATTGGCTAACATGCAGAATCATGTGCATGTTCATTTGGCAAAGTACTGAAGAGGTCCTTCAATAACAATATTCCCAAGCTAGTGACCCGGAAAATGAAATAAAAGGAAAAACTGTACTTTTATGTATGGACAATTATTCATTTCAATCCTTTTAATTGTCAATGCACAACATGTATGCAGCGAAATTGAATGTTTCAAATAGACTAGACGTACAATCAGTTTTCTAGTCCATATCCATTCCTTTAATCATGATTAGTCCCATATTTAAGCTTGCATTAACCTTCCCAGAGATTTGCCTTTCCATAACAGACATTTATTTCACAACAACATTGGGAATTTGTTTTTCACCTAAAAAAGAAGGATTTCTTTTCTATAATATGCAATACTATGTTAAATTATAGTAATGATGATAAAGCTGGTTGGGAGATATCCATAAATAGTCCTGTGGTTTTTCCAACATTTCTGGGGTCATAATGGAGCCAGAGATCTTACATCTTTTACCCTACATTGCCTGCAATTCAGTCAACCTACCCCTGTTTACTCCCCCAATCCCAAGCCACAGGAAAGCAGCTTTCTATGTCAGCGTATGGTACACCAGAACAAGAGAACAAAGGGATAGGCAGGCTGGTGCGCACGCACACACACACATATGCACACAGTCCTTTGTCTGGGAAAGGCCATCCCTTCCTGGCTTCCAGTGAGATGCAGAAATGCCGTTTTTGCTGATCAGGCCATCCACTCAAAAAGTACAGTGAAATTCCTGGAAAACTTAATTTTGCTTTTTGTTCCCATCCATTCAACTAGCTCCTTATAGAGGGAAAAGAAACACTCCTACTTCTCAGTAAAACATGATCAATAATCGTGTGTGCAAAAGAGCATCTGACCTCATGCTTCTTTGCAAGGTCAGCAAAAAGGAACACATAGCAAGGGGAAGGAAGAACCTGAGGAAGCAAGAGCAAATGAAAAATGTGTCTCCAGAAAGAGATTTTAAAATCAGCCAATTCACTAAATGGAACTACCAAGGAAGCTATTCAAATTGAAAAATTTGAAAATAGTCTCCAACATACTGGTTTCTTTAAAAAAAAAAATGGACTAATGGTACACTGATTTGGGATGAGGGGTTCAGATAATTACAAATCACATCTCTCCTTAAAAGCAACAGACTGCCCAAGCAGATTGGCTTGCCAGCATTTATTCCTACTTCAAAAAGGGACAGAAAGAAGACAGTCATCCAAACCTTTACTTTCTGCCAACTGTTTCATCTGGATCTATCTACAACTGCTGTGTTTTCAGTTTAGCCTCAGTGTACAGTGTATTACAAAAAGCTCTTTACTGCATATGCATATAAGCATTTATGTGGGCGTCAGGGAGAAAACCAAGCAACAGAAGATTCTACATACAGTACAGAATCAAAGCCAAGACACTGATTAGTCCCCAATTGAGTGAGGTGGAGCATTTGTAATGTAAATAATATTACCCTATTTTTAAGCAAAGCAGGCAAAAATGTATCATTTATTCTTGTAGATTAGAACAATGTCTTCTCACAGGCAAGCTGAGATCTTTTTTTTGAAGTGAATTTTTAACGTATAATATACTGTACTTTTATGTATATGACAACAACATACATACCTCCAGTAATGTCATATACCTGGTTAATTATCATACATCTCATTATCAACATTAAGAAAAATTCCACAATTACTCACTTCACAGTGTTAAGCTAGAAAACGTAGTTTACAAACCTCAATGATTAGATTTACAAAGCAGTTGGTTAAAATCAACCATATTATTATTTAGCATGAAATGCAAATTCAACAAGAAATTAACAGGCAAGAAAATTTTTTAAAAAGATATATTTCAGATTTTGGGTTATGTGAACACGAGATCCAAAATGATAAGAAAATATGTCTCTATTAGATCTTTTCAATTTAGTAGGGGGTATCAAACTGGCAGCCTGTGGGCTGGATTCATCACATGCAGGCCACGCCCACTCCAGCTCCATGAATGGGAAAAACGTCACAAAATGTCAAATGACAACAACTTGACACAGCAAGTTTGACACCTATGCCCTAGACTATCCTCACTGATAGTGATTGGTTTACTTTATTTGACAAAATATTTGTTTTATCCTTGGGGTAATACAGTATCAGACTTGACGGTTTCTGTTTCCAAGAAATGCCATGTGACTCAACATGTAACGCCAATAAATACACCAGAGATCCTTACACATGAATTACATATTGATAAGAACTCATATATTCATAATGTTAACTTTTTCATCATACACAATAACCTATCATGGATTCTGATCACTTGACTCCTAAATGAACCTAGCCAGCCATATAAGCCAGTTATAACAATATATGCATATCTTTTAATTAGACCAAAGATTACAGAGATAGGAATAAACATGTGCATTCTATTTGTGCATAAAGCCATAGCTTTACTAAAGATTTGTTATTAAATTATGAGGCAGAAAGATACATATTGATAATGTTACTAAAACAAAACCAAAAATTTCTTACTGAACGCTAACTTAAGCGTTCTCCATATCTATCCTGCCCAGTCTTTCATGTCTACTACAGAAGTATGGTCTTTATGGAAATGAATCTCAGTTTTAGGTATTTATTGCAATTTTCCAGTTTAGAATCAGGTTAGACTATGCATCCTTTTTGAAGATTATCAAGTGCAGGTATCAACCATGTGCCTCTTTGATTTAGCAAGCTATAGTATAATCACTAGCAAAACTTTGTCTTAGGTTTAAAGACTTAAACACTGAAGAACTGCGGTATATTTATTTTTTTGGGAATGGGAGGTACACCTGGCGTTTCAGTGGCATGCTGTGGTTCCGCCCATGCAAAAAGTGAGCAGAACTAAGATAAAAATCAAGTTTAATTATTAAGATTGCTCTTCAAGTATTTTACTATTTTCCCCTTCTATCATACTGGAGATATAATTCAGTAGCCACTTTTTCAGCACTTTTAAAGGCCACATCCATGACTTTGTGTAACCATTAACACATAATGTGAAGATGGGATCTATCCTTGAGGAAAATTCCTCTTGCTCCTATACTTAGTTCTCTGGAGTTATTGATAACATTTATTTTACTGAAGATAGCTAGTACTTGTTCCAGGAGAATCTCTTCCTTACCCCATGACTTAGCAAGAAATCTAATGAGTACAATTATCATCTTGAATTTGAGTATAAACTAGGACTGAAAAATTTTAATTTGATAGACTAAGATTGGATTCCCATGCTCCAACAGAAAGGTTGGAAACAGAAGAGAAGACCGATCAAGGTCAAGGAAAAATTACTACTAGCTTGAAAGAATGAAATGTATGTGTCCTACTTACCTGAAACAGAATAGTTTCAGTTGCAAAAGATCTGAGAAGCTATAGGAAGGGGTATATTGTTTCTGCAGGTAGCATCCAATCTATTTTTGTTATCTAATCTGCTTCATTCAGGTTTGAACATACCATGCATTTTGTAAAATGTCATTTAAAAAAGAATTCTAACAGTAAAAATTGCTTTTTTAAAACACTATTTTTGAATTGTTCATTTTCTTTTGTATTATGGATTCTTTGAAAACCATATGCTTGATCAGTATGTATCTGTTTCTAAGCAAATAAAGAACAGCAAAGTAATGGCCCTTGATGGATCAAACCTAAACCGATGCAAACAACTACAGGCATAAATTACAAGTTAGAAATCGAATAGCTCAAGTTCCAAAATAGGTTTCTCACTCTGCTGCAATCTCCTTGTTTCAGATATTTAATACTGCAATAATTAGGCTTGTAATCAAACAAGTCACAAAGAAAGATATATAGATGTAATCCAGATACAACATCCATATGATTGGCACATGCCAAGATCAGAGGGTTTAGAAGGAGTATTTTTATATAACTGCATGGGAAGATTAGGCATTTAAAAAACAGATTAATGTTCAAAGTACTTCCCACACCTTTCCAGTAATCTTTATACCCTGTTTCTAAGGTAGGTCAGTACAATGATTTTGAAACTTCTGAAGACAGGAGGTTGAGGTTTAGGGTTATTTTACACCATCTATTGAGTTTATGGCTAGGCAGAAATTTGTATAATGACTTCCTGCTTCATAACATATTCTCTTAGCTTCTACTATACCTCTCTGAAATATTTTGTACCCATATATCGTTTTGTATCTGGGATAAGTATATTTTTCCTTCAGATCTGAGGTAAAGAACCTGTGACTGAGTACCTCTACTCAACTCCTAGCAATCTTATTATTAACCATACTGTTTTGGGCTGCTAGCAATTCTAGCACAGCATTGTTGTATTTGAAAGAATATACAAAAGTGTGTGAAAATGACTTTGGAAAAGATACTCAACAGCCATTTTGTTAAACACAGTTTAGTCCTGGAAGGTGCAGGGGGAATCTCAAGATTGCCCCACTTCTTGAGTTTCTTCATATGGGGAGAGGAGGGGAGAACTGGGACAACTCTCTGACAAAGTTTCAGGTGTTCCACTTTGCAACAATAAAGGAGAGTTCTAATCCTTGTGAACTGACACATTATATGCTCCATATATTTGCTCTTGGTTAGAGAAATACTGGAAACTTTATTGTAAAAAGTACTCCTTAAAAAGTATGGTGGCCACTGTCTTTAACTCTGTTGGATCATTTTGGGAGGCCAACAACATTTACGTTCTCCAACCTAGTGACCTCCATAAGAATTGGGCTAAAACTTCTAACATCTGTAGGCAACACAGCCAGACCATTGTAGTACCACTCCCATAACTGTGAGAACAAAAAAAAAATTGCTGTATATAGTCAAATATTTGGAATATTTGTAAACATTTCTATACTGCCTATCATTAAAAGAATCTAAAAATGCCTTACAATTAAAAATTGTGGCCTCTTAACCTTTTGTTAGTCAGTGGTTGTTCTGAACATTTACCACTTTACTTTCCCTTCATTTATATGGAAAACATAGAAAACATGTAGTGTGTGTTTTAAAGTAGGTTTAAGTGTTTAAGAAGTTAAAATAAACATTGTAATATATTCAAAAATATCTAGACCCCCTCCTCCAATAAAACCAGTAATATACATGCATGCTCTGGCTTTACCAGTTTTGCATTAAAGTTTGGTCAACTAAGGCCCGTACTACTTTCCTAAAAGCTAGCCACAGCCCATAGCCATCAAAAGGTTGTCCACCGTTATAGCAAAGGAAAACTTAATTCTGAGTAACCGGCCTATGTTCTTATCAGCACAACTCAGAGTTTACCGATAACAGAAAAAAAATCAGTAAAATGAAATATTCACTATAGGTAGTCCTCAATTTACAACAGTTCACTTAGTGAACTGAAATTACAACAGCACTGAAAAAAGTGACATGACCATTTTTATGACCATTGCAGCATCCCCATGATTATGTGATTTATATTCGGATGTTTGACATTTACGATGGTTGCAATGTCCCAGGATCATGTGATTGTCGTTTGCAACCTTCTGACAAGCAGTTAATGGGAAAACCAGATTCACTTAACAACCATGTTACTAATTTAACAACTGCAGTGATTCACTTAACAAATGGCCAAAAAAAGGTGTAGAATGGGGCAAAGCTTAACAAATTTATGATTGAGCAACATAAATTTTGGGCTCAATTGTGGTGGCAAGTTGAGGACCACCTGTATTTTATAAGTACAAAGGCGGCTTCTACAACATGAAAGGTAGAGTGGTCTTCCTATTTTAATTCTAGAGACTATTCAATCTTTGTTAAAAATATAAATAACGCATGTGAGGATTTTCTTCCTAAACCATGTGATCCTCAAAAGGCCTGCTCTTATCCATCAGTCTTTCCATTCTCTGCTCAGAAAGCAGCAACAATCCAGTCATTAAACCCACAACAAAATCTCCCTGGATCATGTTTGTCATCTGAAACCATAAAAAGTAGAGATGTATCAAGATGTTCATAAATGCATACATTATATTTCTTTGTTTTTATCCTGGTCCATATACAAGTACACTTGGGTTTTTAATTCAAAGCATTCTTCTTCATTCAATTCCGTGGAATGCTATTCAGCATAGAAATTACTCAGCTGACTAAACTAGCCTTTCTGGAAAACCACAGAAAAATCTTCTCTCATGCATGTTTTTGGGAGGCCTTACATTGTCAAATCCCCTTTTTACTTATTCTACCACCACTCCTCCTCTTAGCTGCATTTACTGTGCCCTGAAGAAATAAGTTATCTTCATTTTTGTTAAACCGAAACATGTTTTATAATGAAATAAGAGGCACTTGCAAAACAAAAAGTATTATGCAGCTAAGAGGATTTGAAATACATTTAAAAGAAAATAAAATCAAGTCTCTTTTGTTGGGAATACTTCGCCCCACAACTCAAAATCAGATCTGACAAATATCCCATACAGAATAATGTAGAAGACACATTATACGTATACTATGATCTTCTAGTCCAACTCTCTGCTTATACCATTTCAGACAAATGGTTGTCCAATGTCTTTTTAAAAACCTCCAATGCTGGAGCACCCACAAATCCTGGAGGCAAGTAGTTCCACTGATTAATTGTTCTAACTGTCAGGAAATTTCTCCTTCATTCTATCCTTGATTAATTTCCACCCACTGCTTCTTGTCCTGCCTTCAAGTTCTTTGGAGAATAGCTTGACAGTTCAATCAAAACATTTCTTCCTCTACATAGAAAACTAATATGGTCTCCTCAGAATGCAAGTTCATCATAAACAGGAAACATTTTACACAACCATTTTATATAACCTTTATTTATATAGGTTATATGATTGTTTGTATGTATGTATCTATGTATGTATATATTTGCAGAGCTGATGTTTCTTGAATTGAAAAGGACCTAGTTGCTTTTGTACTTTATTTACGTAAGTAGTGTGAACATTTATATTCTAAATATCATTTTAGTAGTACAGAATTTTTTGCAAATCTGAAAATCTATCTCCAGACCTAAATCCATAGCATGCATATGCACTGCACATATAGAGAATCCTAAGGGATATTATATATCAAGCAGGAAGAATAAGTTAGGAAATACCAAGCTGGTTCAACAGAGAAAGGCCCTTGTTTTCCCACATATCAGCAGTAACCTACTTCAAACATGTAAAGTAGGTGGCAGGAGAGCTAGGAACACAAGGGCCCTGGGGAAGCCAGCAGCTTTTATTCTTTTGTATATCCAATCACAATTGTTTTCTCCTCCTTCTCTCCCTCCACCTCCTCTTCCTCTCTGTCATATCTCAATGCCAGAAACACTCAGCACTTTGTTTTGCAAATGGTTCCAATGAGCATCATATTCATATGAGCAGGGACAAAAAATCAGAATATTTAACACAGAGACACATACACTCACAGAAGAAAATAGGATTCTAAGCAAGGCAGAGCCAGGATATTTAAAACACACACACACTCAGGGAGGGAGGGAGGGAGGGAGGATTCTAAGCAAAACAGAGCCTTGGACACAGGAGATGAATGAGAAAGAGCTTTCAGAACAATGTAGACAATGCTAAAAAGCACATCTTCTGCCCTTTTAATTAGTGGGAGGTCAGTGGGAATGTCAAGCTTTGCCTTGAGTTCCTCTTTTCAGAGGAGGAAATTAGACTTTTAAATGAAGGTGCTTCAGGTCTTTTTTTCAATAGGATTCATACAGGAAAAAAGAATGGCTTTACCACCCCTTTGCACTAAGTGCAGCACCAAAATTTACCATTGCCAAAGGAATGTCCCCAGTCTTCCAAAACTGCATTGCTATAGAAGTCTAGTCAGGGAATGGCACCAGGGAGAAGACCAAAAGATTATCTTGTGAAATAGGATACAGCAAATTTTTGCCCTTCAATCAAGGTTCATGGTGGCAGTAACCAACTATTCTCTGCTTTGCTCTTCATTCAAGCATGGCTTGATGAGGATGGGCATCAATGAAAGCCACAGAGTCTGATCTCCATTCTCCCATCTAACCACAAGGTCACTGAGGGTACTTACTTTTATTCCCATATGCTTTCTTTTTGTCAGATGGTTAAAAGAAGAAGCAAACCAAACTTAACAGATACATTTCTTCAAGCTTCATATAAAAATACATCATGGGTCTATTTTGCAGGGCTCAGGGATATTTGTATTTCTTTCAATTACAAAAGACTGTATTCTATTATTATGAAATAAATACAAATCCAGGCTGTATCAATAACACTTTTGTGGGTCTCAGAACAAGAAACATTTATAGTCCAGAAATAACAGACAAACACAAATGGCTAACTTATTATGAGGTACAAGAATTTTGTGAAGGATACAAAATAAAATCTACAGAAGAATAGGTGGCAGAGGGACACAGTTGCCAATGATCTTATTATTTACAGTTATTGAAAAGATTTAAAGTAGACAAAAAATGTGGTTTTGAACATTGCAAGTTCTGAGTATGAAATGGAATTATGCACAAATGATGAACAGGTAATTGCTAAAGTGTATAAAATTTTATTGAAATATGAAACAGAAGTTGAACATGTAAAAAAATGCAAAGGTAATCCGGTAGTCTACTTTTGACTATAATTGGGATTAGAATTTTTATCACTATTCAATGTAGTTATCAAATGGCTCGTTACATGACTGGACTTGATTTTACAACCATTTTTACCATGGTCAATAGGTGAATCATATGTTTGTTAAGTGACACACATAATTGTTAAGAAATTCAGCTTCCTCAATTGACTTTGTTTGTCAAAAGCTAACTGGGAAGGTTGCAAATCATGATTATGAGACCATTCAGACACTACAACTGTCATAAATTTATTTATTTATTTATTTATTTTCAAAATTTATATACTGCCCCCTCTCCTGAAGGACTCGGGGCGGTGTACAGCCAGTAAAAAACACACAAATAAACAGTCTAAAAACCAATTAAAATTGAATTAAATTAAGGCCTAATAGATTAAAATAATAAAAAATTTAAAAAATTTAAAAATTTAAAATCCAACAACTAAATTTAAAACCCCAAAGGTATTAGGCCAGATTGCTTAACCCGGTGCACTAATTCTACTCATTGTGGTTTATTCCACAGACCGGGTTAAACACAACCATGGTTCAGCATCATGTATTGGAAGTGTAAGGATTTTTGCTTGTGTATTTTTTCTGTCTCATTCTGGGAATCGCTGGGAGAGCTGATTGATGATTGTGGCAAGAGAGAAATGCATTTACCGGATAAACAAACAAAGAAAGACGCATCAATCTGTCCCTTCCAGCAGCAAAAGGATCGAGGGAAATGAATCACCCTCTGACCCATTTGCCGTTGTTGAAGCAAGCAAAAGCTGAATTTCTTTTTCTTTTTTTCAGGGCCATCGCAAACAAGACAACAATGTATGCTTTGAAGATGCGGGGTGGGAAAAAAAAAACCCAAATATTTTAAGAAAGAACACAAGCCAAAAACACTCAAGAGGCTGTTTTTCCCAATACGGTCTTGAAGAAAATGAAAATATATATACCGTATATATACATTTAAAACAATCCAAGCTGAAATTGACTTCGCAGAACCATCTGGTAGGTGAAAAGATAAATGCGCCTTCGGGGTAGATTAGACTGCGCCTCCTTCTCGTTCAACTGCCCATGTCTTGTGCGCCCACTTTGGCACCGAGCCGGCTATTTAGCAAACTCAAAGAGACAGCTCAAATTATTCAGCTTGGGGAAAAAAATAAAAAAGAGTCAGCAAAAAGCCACCATTAAACTTCTGAGCACGTTTGCAACTCTTCTAGCAGACAGCCTCCCAGCCTCTCTTCCGTCCTTCGCCACGAGTGCTCCTAAGGACTAGCAACTTAACAGCAAACCTTTTACCTATCGAGTGCCGAAAAGTATGTGCGTTGCGTGTGCCATCTGCACTTGCGTGCGGCTCCTCCACGTGTGCTGCATGTGCAACCAAGCCATCTGCGCATGCATACAGCTTTGGCACCTGCAATGTATACGCGCTGCATGCAGGCACTCACGCACACATGAGCAATCGCGTGTGCATGTGCAGGAGAGCTCCGAAGACCAGCTGGATTTCCTGCT
>JANHFJ010007605.1:30642-52932 GCA_032468195.1 Cerberus rynchops | reverse complement strand
TATACCGCCCCATCTCCCGAAGGACTCGGGGCGGTGTACAGCAGATAAAAATAGAATACAATATAAATACAATATAATTCTTCACTGATTTGAAACAACTGGGAGTTAACAATGCAAAAACCTTTCTGCTTCATTGCTTATATGTATGTGCCTATAACTACACTCTATGTCAGGGGTGTCAAACTTGCATCATCACGTGACATATCACAGCTTTTTTTCCCCTTTGCTAAAGTGGGCATGGGCGTAGCCAGGAAGTGATGCATCTGGCATCCGGGCCGCAAGTTTGACACCTCTGTTGTATGTGTTTATGTGGGTGCATGTACATAAATATATCTGAAGACCTGGTTCAGTTTTGTTTTCCTTTTTATTCACCCCTAAATTGACCACTGTAAATATGTAGAAAAATATCCATTAAAAAAACACAGAAGCAGCATGTGGGAAAAGGCTCTATTTGCAACCCCCACAGCTCCATTTGGAATATCATTACCACTGAGGTGAGATTGTCCCTAACCCTAAAGTGTCCACCCGACAGTGCTGAAAATCTGGTTTTGCCATTAGGCCTTAGAAAATAGAAACCTACAAAATGGCTGTATTGTGTGTAAGATTTTGACTGCACTCCTCAGTGTTTTCTAATTCTACTTTTTAATTGTCCTAATTGTCTTTAGTGGGTTTGTTCTCAGCAACTGATTTCACCGTTTTTTGCTTTTGCTGTTTTAATAATATGAACCACCCAGAGTCATATGTGAGATGAGCAGCTATATAAATTAAATCAATCAATCAATCAATCAATAAAAGAGCAGGTTTGATAAGTTTCTCTAGGACATAAAACATCTGTTTCTTTCCAACCTTCTTCCACACAATGAAAAAGGATCAAATTTACCATGCCCTATTCATACATTTCTTAATACATTCACATTTCCTGTGGCCATCAAAATCTGACTTTAATGAAAAATAAACATATTAAGAACATGGTCCCTAGACAAAAAACCCGAAACACCTGTTCCTACTTTAATATGCTTTTCAGCATGGCACTAACAATATTCACCAAATCATTAGCCACAACAACACTTTTTAAAATTCCTCAGATTTGTAATATTTAAAAAAAATAATGAAAAACCCACTGAGCTTCAGAAATCTGATCCTCCACAAGTTCAGTCATCCCAAAAGAACATTAGTATCTCAAGAGATATAAATAATTAAGCATGCACCCAGAATTCAAATGTTAAAGAATTTAGCTTCACTTTCTATGACAGTCTATGTCTAATATTTTATTATAGAGGCCTAGCTCATTGTGTTTACCTACCCCAATTCTCCAGTGTCATAGCAATATAGCAATAAATACCTGGCTATGAAGAAACAGAGCAGGTAAATCCAATCTGGTCCCGCAAGGAGCATAACTACACTAAGCAACAGTTTCAGGAAGAAAAGCCCTCGCACCACAGCATATACGCCCCACCTCCGGCAGAGAGAGAGGAAGTAGAGGTTGTTGAGGTGAGGAGCCACGTAGGAAACACCTGAGACAAAGAATAAATAAAGGAGAGTCAGAGCTTAATGGCACAATCCCAATTTATATACGGAAGATCCTGGACAGAATCTTTTATCATCTAGAGTAAGTGTAGGAAAAGAGATCTGCCTAAAATCCTGAAGTTAATACCAAACTAGACATGTTTTTCTTTTCTTGGTAATGACTTCCTTTGCATTTACATACCTAGCAAGAAATGAAAAAATAAACTTACATACATTATGAATAAGCCAGCTAAAATTACTTTGTGGACAAAGCTTTGATTTTAAGAACACAAAGCATAAACTAAACCTGGTTTCACTGCATTAAGTATCATTTTTAGTAGAGAAGACTAGACATATATCTTACAACCAATCATGTTCCTCCTTAAGTCACACTACCAGTCAATCATAATAAAGGATTGACTGATTGATGGAAAGAAATAATGTCTGATTCTTTTTCCTCTAATCAATAAATCAACCTTTATTATGGTTAAAAATTAAGGTGAGTGTGGTACAAAAAATTTGAAAACAAAAATACAACATACAAAAATAAAATTACATAAAAATCTAGAAAGTATTAAAAAACATCTTTAAAAAGTCTTTAAAAAAGCAATAAACAGACCTTAAAACATACATTTTATTGTATAGAGAAAATTTAACAAGAATTGAAATACTGAAAATAAAAAGTAGAAGAAAAATGAAACAAAAATAAAAACAAAACATTGGATTTCTAGCTTCTATCCGTTAATCTGAAATATTTGCAAAAATGTAAATGTGACTATATTTGCCAGGCTGTATATGTGGGAACAATTCTGGCTTATGTTTTGCCATTGTCTTGTATTCTCCAAGTGAAGTTAACATTTTTTATCAGATAGCATGTCTTTCTTCCAATGTGGGGCAAAACTTCTTACTGTAAGCATGTATTTTGTTAAATTAGAATGATTTTCTTGCTTTTTTCATGAGATTATTCCTAATAAGTTGTGGTTTCATTTCAAATGTAAATTCCAAGATTTTCTACATAAAATCATGCATGACATTCTAGTACTTTTGAGGCGTTTTACATGTTTATCATCTGCGGTGCAATGTTTCTGATGTTTCATGGCATTTCCAATATTTATTTCTGAATGGTCTATCTTAGCTATTACTGATAGAGTTTGTATAACACCTGTAAAACATTTTGTACCAATTTTCCTTTAGTTATAACTTGCTGCAAATTTTATAGATTTAGTCCAAAATTATTTTCGTTGCTGTGTAAAAATTCATTACTACAGCATTTGAAATTAAATCATTCAATTTTCTGATCACTGAAAATCCATCAAAATGAATAGGACCCTTTGGTAGATGCAATGAGTATGACAATAAGCTTTCCTCCAGAGACAGGAAAATTTGAAACATGCATAGAAGTTATTCTGAATATTCATTCTGGTTCTTTTAACCAAAGAACATGTCAATTTCTCCAAAATAGAACATGTCTGTTCTCATTGTGTACATAGTTTAGATTACATGAAGTCAAGTTTTATATCAACTTAAAAGCCTTCCACAGTGACATAAGTAAACATTAATTGATTCCTGCTAAGCAAATGCCTTTGCATAGCACAGACATCTTTAAAGTCCTTTTCCATTTAAAATGGAATAAATATTTAGGATAAGTAGTAGGGTTTGAGGTTTGTTTTGTTTAAAAATTTAGAAGTCCAAACTTATACCAAATAGAGCACATTCTGTATGATTCTACATCCTGGATTCATTCCAAACTAAAAAAATCTGTACTAAAAGAAATTTTTAAAAATATTGTGAATCTAGATTTTTTTAAATTAAAGCTGTCATAACACTCAATATGGATAATGGTTAGGGATTATTATTATTATTCCAAACCCCCTGGAAGAAATATTACTCTAAACCTCCTGGAGGAAATAAATTTGTCTGACCCTTGTACATTGGTTTCCATACGGATCTGAATATCTAATATTACTGATCTAATATGACAAAGTGATAGTAGGCACTTTAGTATCACTCATTTATGAGAGACAGAGAGGGGGGGGAGGTAAGGAAAGAGAAATAATTAAACAACTTTAGCTACAATAAGCATATCCAGTAAACTGTTGGAGAAAAAGGAACTATGAGAATACACAAAAATCTAATGGAATTTTGTCTGGTTGACTTCAATCCCTATAGTCTTGTTATAGATCTTATTTGTTTTTATGGAATTCTCACACAAAGAATATATATAATGCTACCTTTAGAAGACTACACTGTTTGTCATACTTAATTAGAGACCACAATTAATGTACATAATTTGGATCTATACTATTGGATACTGCATTTCATATCTCTAAACTTTGTTTTGAAGAAAAAAGGAAGGGAAAAGTACTTCCAGAAAACAATTCAGCTGAGATGGATCATATATTTTCTACCTTTAAAGAGGAATAACATCCATTCTCCAGTCCAGCTTTATCTGTTTCATACCCCTATATGTGCCCAGGTAGCACGGTCACTATATGTTGCAGTTAAGTACAGGTACATCTGCAGAACAATTTCTGGGAAGCAAGAATCTATGGCTCAGCAGAGCTTCCTACTATTCCCACCTTGGACTTACCTAGAAGAAATGATCCCATTGAAAGGGAGATGCGATCAGACAGCAAATGCTCCAGGAACAGAGGGAAAAAGTTGCTATTAAAGTGGCAGTGGAAAACCTGTAAAACACAGTTATAAGACCTATAAAAAGAGAATAAATAAACACACTGTATCCCTAATGCAATATCTGCCCCACATATTTGTATACTAGCTCAAGGATAAATATTCAAGCCAATTCAATGGGTCTGTATTACCATAGATCAGAAAGAATCAAATCTGTTCCAGAGAATGATGGAACCCAGTAGTTTATATTGCACAATCGGCTCTAAATAAACTTCTTTGAAGGAAATAACTGCAAGATTACTGCAACATGCTCTACATGGGGCTGCCCCTGAAGAGCATTCAGAAACAACTGGTGCAGAATGCAGATGCCTGGGTAATAAATGGTGCCAGATATATGGCAAACACAGCACCACTTCTTTGTGAGCTGCATTGGTTACTGGTATGTTTCTGGGTGCGGTTCAAGATGTTGATTGTCACCTTTATATCCCTACATGGCTTAGGAGTGGGTTAGCTGAGGGATTGCCTTTCTCCAAGTTTCTCTGCACATCCAACTTGATCTAGCAAAGTAGGCATGCTGCAGATTTTGTCAGCCAAAGAGTGTTGGCTGGCAGGGATTGGGAGACAGGCTTTGTCTACAATGATCACCGCTCTATGGAACATCCTCCCTTTGGAAAATAGAATAGCCCCAACCCTGTTAGCCTTTCAGAAGACCCTAAAAACCTGGCAGGAAAATGTGAATATTCTCACACAAGCCTGTCATGGCATCAGGGTGACAAAATTATTCTAAAAAGTCTGTGCTTTATTACATTTAAGATGCAGCTGCTACTGACTTCATAACACAACAATTATTTGTATCATATTATATATTATTCCGGCGGCACATTATTTTTGTTAATATGCAAATAAATCACAGAGTTTGCACTGCCAATCAATACTAATACTGTATCAATATCTGCAAATGCTATGAACATCTAGTCATCATATAACAGGAATGCCATGTTTGAAGACAGAATGGTCTTATAGCCCTTCCTCCTGTAATAAGAAAGTATAATGATGAAGAATGCAGAAAAGAAACCATTGTTCTGTTGCGTGCCATAACTTTTGAAGATTAACTTTTTAAAATTTCTTCCCAAAGGGAAGGCATTGCTTTTCTTTTAATGAAAAAAGCACAAAAACATTTAGAGTTCTCAAGAATGTTCTTATCCCACTGTATAAATTATGGGAACAAATTTCCTGAGAAACAGGAAACTGAAAAGTTTATCATAAATTTTCCCAGTAGCTGACTTGTCACACACAGCCAAGATAAGACTATTAGTCAGATTCATCCTGAAATCTTTCAGATCAACACCACTTCTTAATCCCAACTTTCCCAATCCATCGCTTTCTAGGTATGTTGGAACTATAGTTCTTAGAAATCTTAGCCAACGCGCTCCTCAACCAGGCTGGCCGAGAATTCTGGTAGCTGTAATTTAAACATAATATTGAATACAGAGATAATTATCAGAGATTTATGAAATTACCTGGAAGATCATCAACATTCTGCTTTCTAGGATCCCTGTCAATGTACTGTTTTGTGACAAAGACTATGCAACCCTTACCTGCATTAAATTCATGGAGACAAACCACAGAAAATTGTGATGTTTGGAGAGCTGTTTGAGGTACTCAGCCAGTGTGATTCTTTTATCTTGGTTTCTAGAAGGATGATCGATGTATAATCTGCAGGAACAAATTTCCACATTTTAAAGATAGAAATATAATGAATTCAGGTCCTTATCTTCTTGAACACTTATTTTCTTGGTTAGGTAGAGAGGATAAAGTTCCAAAACAATCATATCATGCAAGAACAGGATACAAATATATAATTGTCTCTTTATATAAAATGATGTATTTTTATCCAGCCACCAAACCAAAAGCAACCCAGAATACAATTTGTTTAAAAGAGGACTTTAGTAAAACTTTCAAGGTGAATTTGTCATCATTTTGTTACAGAAGACAAGCTCCATCTCTATTTACATGGTTCATTTCAAAAGTGCTCAAGAATTATACAACTAAGCTTGAGGCCATTTAGATGATTTTCATTTTTTTCTATCTCTCAATAGTAAAGCTAGAAAGTTCATGGGGACGCAAGGAAAAATGGACAATTATCATCAACTGTATTATATCAGAAAGGGAGAGTCTAGTGTTCTTCAGCTATTTTGAGCCTCGCATTCCTCTTGGGTTATGCTGACTAGTTCTGAAGGGAATTAAAATTCCTAATTTTGAGATGACAGGTTTTATTATCTATTAAATTAAAGTAGAAACTAAGTGTGTCTGTAAGGTCTGGTTCTGCCTTAAGCACTAAGCCAACTGGGTGACTTTGAGCAAAGCACCATTGAAAATCTTGCCAAGAAAATTGCAGGGACTAGGCCAGTCACTGGAAACTAAGAAAAAAGGAAAAGGAAAAGACGACCTAATTTTGAATAAAAGGAGATAGTGGAACACACATTAAAACATTTTATTCAAAACATTACAAAAAGTTTAAAAGCAAAGCTAAATATTAGCCAAATGTTTTTGAGAAATCCAGTCAAATAACCATAGTTAATTACTAAGCAGCCAGTTTTTAGCATTGTATTTTATTTGGCGAGCAGAAAAAGCCCTTAAGTATCAGATTGAACAGGCTTGTTCTGTACAAACTTTTCACATATATGGATTAAAAACATCCAATGTTCAGACGGATTAAGTACCAAATCCAGTTAAAACAACTTCATGCAGTAGTGCTGAAAACTGTATTCCTATACAGTTGAATAATTTAAATTTTCCACTACCGTTGGAAAGCATGATTCTTTGGTTTCCCACCAACCATGGGATCAGGAAGCTCAATGCTTTTTAAAAGAACCTGCACTCTTTACAATTCCATCTCCTTACAATTTGAAAAGTCTAGTCATTTTTTTCACATGGAACAATATTGGAAAAAGCTGTCACTGTTTACCCACAACATTTTGTATACACTGGGCAAGTTATTTAAAGTGAGAAAAGATACTAGACAACCAAACACCACTCACTCTTTTAATGCTTCATTTTCATCCCATTTCACGTGTCCATCTGCCTGAAGCCACTGTCTCAGTAGCCATGTGGCCAAGGTGAACCCAAGTGCTGAGCAGAAAGCCAGAGCCACACAGAACACCCTGAAGGAGAAGAAGTCCTCTTTGTTCCAGACAGCATAGGACATAAAAACTGAGAGAGAACCAATGGCACTAAAGAGTGAAGAGTAGAAGTTGAGGTCAGTCCTATCCTTTGCAGACACAGCGAGATCAGCAAGCAAAGCATTCTGGTTTAGATCCACCACAGTAAGGAAGCTATCATATAGGCAGAGACAGATAAGGAATTGTAAGCCTGGGTTGGCCCAGGCAATCCAAAAAGCCAGAAATGACACGGCAAATAATGGACCATTGCGGCTTAGAGCTTTGAGTCTTTTTGAAACAACTTCTGGAGTGGAAATTGCTATTCCAGACCTAAAAAGAAAAAAAAGATATAGTCTATGAAAACTAGTTGAGCTTCACACCACTTCACTCATTCATTTTTAAATTACCGGTAGACATCACATTTTGGCCAAATAGTAGGCTAATTTGTCTCAAACATGGATTCAAAGTATCTTCTGTGACATTCCCTTTTTGCTGGAAACTGTCTTCAGAGACTGGCACACAAACAAAAAATAACATCAAATTTATCTTTAAAGAGATGGAAGCCTTTCTCCAAATTAAAGAAAAAGAACATTTTGATATAATCTAGATCGTGGAAAGGTTAGTCTAAGGTTCACAAGATTGACCTTGGACGAATCTAAATGGTTATATAAGTGGATAAGCTTGATTGCTTCACAGCCTGGGAAACTTATAGGCTGAAAACAAAAGATATGCATCTTAAGAGGAACAAAAATCTTGCCAGTACAGTGGTAAAGGAACCTACATAGCTATTTTTCCCCTTGTGGAGCTTCCAATTTTAAGCTAGTTTCTGACTAGGGTGTCTGAATGTCTGCAAGATGCATTACTGTGAATAGTGTAAAATCTGACATGTTTAAATGAAACATAATTGTAATTATTACATTCTTTTAAACATTTAAATCAATGTCAATGAGTTTCTCTCTGTCTTCCTATGCTGTTTAGACTTTGAAGCAGGACATAAATGAAACTCTTACTGCTGGGTGCTAAGAAAAGCTCTGTCACTCAACCAGCCAAACAAAGGATCGTTGAGGCTGTTCCAGATTAGAAAAACAGTCTAGGAAAAAACAAAAAGAATATGACTTAAGATACTGAAATATTTAACCTAATCTATTATTTGACAAGTTAACCATGCCTATATTGGGTAGAATAACCACAATAATTGAAATGCCTTTTAAGGAGTTGCTTAAAGGTACACAGAGAGTGTCCACACAAGATGCAAAGTACTTTTATCCACTCTGGATCTGAATATTGCATATTTCTAATCTACATAAAACTTTTTTACACTTCTGTCAGATTCTTTCAGACTAATTACTGTACTCTGAAGTTTATTACCGCAACTAATTTTAAACTTTAGCTAGAATTATAGCAAGCTATGGTTTTTACATTTCACTGTTACCAAATCATTATAGCCAATGCAAATGCTATAGCACACATATATTTGCCACACATTTCCATACATACTGGCTAATCAACAGTTCATGCATCTATTGGACTTCTACAATAACTATGCCATAATAAATTATAATTTATTTAATTTCTGAAATATCACATGCTATATCATGAAAGGAAGGGCTAATGCTGATTTTCAAAGTTAAGAACTTACCTCTCCAATCCAAAAGGAAAGTTTATCAATTTTATATATAGAAACAAAGGTGTCCACATAGTAGAGGAGAAACACATTATGCAAAATTGAAATAAAGAGAGACAAGGATCCATAAACTACTCCAACAGGGAAGTTGAATAGGCAAGCTAAAAGCTTCAAACCCATGCTGATTCACGTTCTGGATGTCACCTCCAGTTCCAAAATGACTTCTCTGTCCAGTACTTGCTGACTTGTTGGTGGGACCAAACCATCATTAACTCTGTTTGGGCAGACAACAAGAAATTGGGCAATTTACTGTATAGGTTTGATACATTCCCTACTCCTCTTTCAAAGAAAGAAACAAGTTAAATTGCAACAAGGAAACCAACGTCAGCAAGTCCTGCTCTGGACTTCAAAACCTACATATAGGAAATGAAATTTATAATAGGATTTATACACACAATAACAAAGGAATAATGCATCATGACAATAGGTTTCAGATCAAATTGACTGCTCACTAAGCTCTATTGCACTTTGGATATTTATATACATATTGTAATACAAATCAAAGCTACTTTTCTACTGATACATCATCATAGTTCTTAACAGTGTATAAAATCATTTAAAATTAATTTTAAATCAAAATAAACAAACTAGAATGTCTTAAGCTTGTGCAATATCACAGATGCATAGTAGCAGGATTGAATGGTGATGATGGAAATCATACTCTAATTTTAAAGGCAGCTAGAAAGAAGTATTACTAATATTAAATAGGAATGCCTAATTTTTTTAAAAGATAACTTTTAATGTGCTAGAGAGGTCATAGGAAAATTTTAAAATAGATTCTTAAATATATTTAAAATCAAGATTTTCACATGCAAAATTGGCCTCCAATTACAGTCAGCCACAAATAAACACTTATCCCACAAGGTATAATAAGCTAAACTGAAACAAGGAAATTGTTTCTCATTTTTCACCAATATAATATGATCTATTTCCTCTTGCAAGAAACTAAAGTCAACATTTTGACAATTACAATCAGGCATTTTCAGTCTAAATTTTTGGTCAAAATGTTTCCTACGTAAGCTATTAATTGGAAGCAAATCATAATATTCATACTAAAAATATGCTTGGCAGCTTAATTCAACTAGAAAACTCCACTATGATTTTGTACATTTTTTGAACATAAAAATATATATGAGTTTGTAGAATGGCATTAATGTTCAATGTTTAATTGGCTCTTTTGGAATCTGAACACTTTTTCCAAAGAAAGAAAACTGTGCCTTGTTCTATGACTAGGTCATCTATTTTAAGAGTGAAGTGCCCAGCTGTTTGCTTTGTCTACATATTTTTTAACAATAAAAACAATGGCAGGAAAATCCCCTTCCCCTATCAGTTTTCTAAAACTACACCTAAAATCTGTGGGCAACCGATGCCAGGAACCATTAGTTTGAGGCAGGAATAAATAGTAAAAGAAAGCAGACACGGTAGGGGGCATTAGCATCAGGTGACAGGCACTACAAAAGCTGCTGCTACAATAACAAAAAAGTGGGTGGAAAGGCCCATTTTGAGAAGGTGAGAATTTCATGCACAAGCAGGTTGTTGGATACATATATCTGCCTTCCAGCCATGCCGGTTTTTTTCACAGGAGTGTAACAGGAAAGTGACACAGGCTACAAGGAACTGACTGCCACATAGCACATCTGTATATTTACAATCCAGTTTCGTTCTTGTGTACAGGCTTCCGGTATCTAGACGAGTGTTTCTCAACTTGGAAACTTTAAGCTGTGTTAAGACTTCAATTTTCTTATATATGCTGGCTGGGGAAATTTGGGAGTTAGAATCGACAGTTCTTAAAGTTGTCCAGGTTAAGAAACACCAGTCTAGGTCTTTGCACCGGATAATTATTTGGGAATACAAATGGGAGGTCAGGAAGCATCCTTCAGCTCTGCCTGTCAATATGCATCAGGCGTTATCGAAGAAGCCGCCGAGAAACCTAAAGAAAAGCCTCAAAGGGCGAGTGGGTTTAGTCCAATGCAGGGCAAGAATAATCTGCAACCTACAGGAAACCAAGAGCTAACCGACCACCGGGAAAGAAACCGTTTTAGGAGCGGTGATCCTTTAAAATTAGGATTAAGATCGAATGACTGAGAACGAACATTCTTTAAAACCAAAAAAGACGAGGCAGAATTTTTAAAGGAATTTTAAGATTTAAGAGGGTTTTTTTTTAAGTTTTATGGGGGGGGGGAAACCCTCAAGGAAATCACGAAGAGTTTTGCCTACCCAGCCATCGCTAACCGAACTCCGCCAGCATCTATACTGCCCGATTTCGCCCGTGCCGTTTTCAGAATCGCGCAGCCGTACTTCACTTCTCAGGGGCCAACCTCCCAAGTTTCAAGTGACGTTCGCAGAACGGCCATCTTTAACACTGAAAGCGGCGAAGCTTTAAGCGCCATGTTTGGTGTGGGCAGTAAAAATCGGTAGAATTAGTTCATTGTCAGGAAAATGGTGGTTCTTGGAGTGATGTTACTAATTTTATCGAAATCCGTATGCTTTGCGTCCAACTTCAGGAAGTTTTCTTCTCGGTCTTAATTTTTGAATTATATTGTAAATCCTCTTGATGTTATAATTCCAGATTGTTGTTGTCCTATAAGAATTTCAAACGTATGTAGGGCATCATGGAGAGGATATGCAGATCCGTGACGTGAGATAATGGTGGTGATGGTTTTTTTTAATATAAATAAGTAAGTAAGAAATGTTTCAGTATTTGCTAAATTCATTTGGATTCCAATACAGCAGCCACCAAAACAAGATCTCTAATTTTAAAACATAAAGCAATGCATTTCCAGAATACCCAAGAAGTGAGTTAGATGCATATTATGAAAAAGATTGTGGTTTTTATTCATTCTGGAGATACTGACTCACTCCCCTAGATTGCTCCCACTTTAGAAAAGCTATCCTGGACTTTTTCAATAATAGATAATCATTTGACCCCAATGGTATAAGGCTTTTTTTGCCTTAAGCAGGGTGTTAGATTGGGATAGCGCCAGGGTCCCTTCCAACTCTGTTCTATTTCTAAAATGCTCAACACAACTCTTTTGTCTGGGATTGTGAAGAAAGTATTGTCTGCCTGTTTCCTCCAGTGATGTGCTAGGGAACTTTTAAAGATTTGTTGCAATGTCTTCAATTGCTTTGCCAAAAAGAAAGACTCTCATTGCCAAGCTAGTCTAGATACCACCACCTTTAATATAGTGTCACCAATGGAACATCTAGTAAGGTTTCTTTTGTATACAATAATTAGATTGGTTCAGTGTTCAATTTGAATACATGGATAGGTAGTGTAGAAAGTTAGCTCTCACCCCTCTCCTAGAAGAATTACCGTATTTATCGGTGTATAACGCGCACTGGCGTATAACACGCACCTTAATTTTAAGAGAAGTTTCAGGAAAAAAACTACCGTGTTTATCGGTGTATAACACACACATGCAATTTCCATATTCTTTTCAAGAAGAAAAAGTGCACATTATACACCAATAAATACGGTATTTAGCTTGAGCTTTCATGAGGTTTGAAAGACTTATATGTGCTGAGAAGACAAATGTGGCAGAACAACAAGTCTCCCCTTTCCTCACGAGTTCTGGAGAAAAGAATTGGGACAGTTCAGGAGTATTGGAGAAAATAGAACATGTTTCTGTCTCAAGTGGTGGTTAGGTATCAAATCGTAACATAATTTTGAAACCCTGGTGTAATCAATGGGCTCACTTGAGCAAAAAGGTTTGTCATTGCAGGAATAAATTAATGTATTCTGGATAAATATGGATAAATATTTAGTAGTGGGAATGTTTGTTTCATTTAATGAAATTCCTGTTTGTTTTCTGGACTTAGTAATAAGTTATGTTTTCACACTTCAATTTATTAAGTTTGAAACAAAATTCATATTAATTTTAATTGCAACTTCTGAATTTACAAGAATTAATGCGAGATGGCATTCATTTCTCAATTGCCATTTAATAAGTTTTTCATTGGCATTTAATATTTGAAGAGAGTAAATGGTTTTAACCTATGCACATCGATTATGAAATGAAAACAGTGGAGAAAAGTAAAAAGGAGGAGAAAAGATTTAGGATATTTAAACAATCAAATAAAAATATGGATAAATAGAAGAAATAATGAAACACAGGCGAAAGGGAAATAGAAAGCTGTATTGCAGAATAACTTTATTCTAAAAAAAAAAAATAGATCCCCTAATCTTAGTTGAGAAATCCTATAGGTAATGTGAAAAATTTATGTTAGCAAGAAAAAGGTGTAGTAGCTACTGTATGTTTAAAACATTAAAAAGTAATAAAAATAATACAGAATAGATTTAAAGTAGGTAATTTATATAGTGTTAAAATATGTAGTTTAGTTAGATATGGTTTATGTTTTGTGCTAAGCATTTGTCTTAGTGCAGTGTGTGAACCCAGTTTTGTGAGTGGTAAACCAATGGCTTGTATGATGTGTGAATAGTTTGTAATACCTTGAATTTAGTAAATGCTGACTTGATGTAAGGAATAAACTATTTCATTTGAAATATCCAGAGTTGGAAAGAATGTAAGGCATTGTATTTTTTTAATGGAAAGTAGACCTGTGAAGTTGAGGATAGTAAGTGATTAAAAGGAGTAGAACATTATTTTGTGGATAAACAAAGAATTAACTGTTTCATCTTGCTGCTAAAGCATTCATCAAGTTACCTGTTCTATTGGATGAGGCTCTACAGCAATAAAAATAGTTCTGAAGACAAAGGCAGAGCAAATTTTGCTCCCTGGCTAGGTTTCTGTAGCTGCCTTTTGATTTTGCAGAAAAGGCCACTCCGTGAGAATGATCTCAAGCAGTTAAGTGGCAGTTCTTCTGGAAGCCTTTCACCAAATGCAGCAGTGCAGAATCTTAAACACGAGTGGAAAATTGTTGCTTCAGAGAAGACCTCAAGTAAGCCAAAGTTTGTTGTTCCTGGTTTTACTCTAGATTATTTCATTCATGTTAAATGCAGAAGTTGTGGGAGGAAGCAAACAATTGCTCCTGTGCATAATAGATAATTCTTTTTCCTTGAATGGTTTATAGGTTTTTAGAGGGAAGAATGGGTATACTGGAATTGAAATATATATTTTGCTTTTCAGATAACACCTATTTGTGTCTTGCTGTTCTGGATGATGTCTTTTGTGTGATTTTCCTTCATGGTCGTAGCAGTCCACAGAGTTCCCCAACTAGTACTCCTCGATTGATGAAAAGTTTGAGTTTTGAGGTTCAACCAGATGATCTTATAGAAAAGGTGATGTCTCCTATGCAGTATGCTCGATCTGGCTTGGGAACAGCAGCACTTAACACCAAGCTGGTTGCTGCAGGTAACACCATAATTCTTTTGAGTTGAGCAGTATATTGTCTTTCAAATCTTTTGGAACTGGAGATATGCTTAGCTAAACTGTAGCAAAAGTTAAGAGTTCGTAAAGTTTTTGGAGGATCATACCTTATCTAAACTTTTTAAAGATAGTATTTCACTAACCCAATAATACATCTTTGGTATGCTTGTTTTACAACAAAGGTGGCTATAACAGACAAGAATGTTTGCGCACTGTGGAATGCTATGATCCACGGACAGATTGCTGGACGTTCATCGCACCAATGAGGACTCCAAGAGCTCGATTCCAGATGGCAGTTCTGATGGTACGTTTTGAAGTAAACAGCCATCACATGTTCATTTCCCTGCTGAAACCTGTTTAACAATTGCAGTGTTAGATTAGGTGGAGGTAGGAGTCTCAAGTAGGAGGGGATCAATATTGCAGGGGAGTAGTTTATCTTGAGATAAGCCTTTAATACTAGATCATTATGCTATCTTAGTGGTTTTCATTATACTGATTGAAAAGCCTCTATTAATGCACAGATTTAAAGATAATATAATTTAAAAGATCATTTCAACAGCATGTATTTCCACTACTCAGGGACAGCTGTACGTTGTTGGTGGATCAAACGGACACTCTGATGATTTGAGTTGTGGGGAGATGTATGATCCCGAAATAGATGATTGGACTCCAGTTCCAGAACTGAGAACTAACCGTTGTAATGCAGGTAAATATCTATAATGCTCTATAAAGCTACTTATTTTAAAACTTGCAAACTGTAACATCTTTTTTCCGCCTTTGCATGAACAGGAGTATGTGCACTGAATGGAAAACTGTATATTGTTGGTGGATCAGATCCTTATGGACAGAAAGGATTAAAAAACTGTGATGTCTTTGATCCTATAACCAAATCTTGGACAAGTTGTGCTTCACTAAATATCCGTAAGTTCATAATCTCTTTTAAGTTTTGGAGTGATTTATTTTCTCTTCTTGCATATTTTACTTGTTTTATTTGTAGAAAATGTCTGAATTTATCAATGGCATGTTTATGCACCTGAAAATTTAACCCAGGAAGAATTACATGCTGCAAGTAAAGCAAAGCAGAATTTTCCAGTATGCCTAAGTGAAAGGATCTTAGACATGCTAAAACAGCTTTTTTTTTTTTTCTTTATAGGTAGACACCAATCTGCTGTATGTGAACTTGGTGCATATTTGTATATCATTGGAGGAGCTGAATCCTGGAATTGCCTTAACAGTGTGGAACGTTACAATCCAGAAAACAATACTTGGACACTAATTGCATCGATGAATGTGGCTAGGCGCGGAGCTGGTGTTGCTGTTCTTGATGGTAAGCTCATGGGGTTGAAGAAAAATTACAATTTTTTTTACTTTGACCGTTGTTTAATGCATTGAATTTGTGAGCATGCCATATTATTTTAATCAACCTCCACACTACATCAAGTTGAGTATAAATACTTCAGATGCACTGGCTTGTTTATACAGGAAGTGTAGAGTGCACATATGTACATAATTGAAAGATGTGAAATTCAAGCTACTCTAAAACCGTCTTTCATATTTATTGCTATTCAGATATTATACTTATGACATTAATGGGTTATACCTGAGTAGATTGTTTTCCATGTAGCAGTGGAATAAATTATGGATAAACTATGTTGTGCATAACTGTTGCAAGGAACAGAACATTTGCATTTAAGTAATCTCTGTCTTTAAGTCAAATGCTTTTATTTTGGGTTGGCTTGTTCTATGCACTGGTGAAATATGCTGCTTTGCTCTTGGCAGAAGTGGTTTTATAGGAAATAACTGAAGACATCAGAGCTAATTGGGGAGTTTATGTTGGATCGGGAAAATCAGAAGCTGATAGAAAGTATACCACTAGGGCATCAGCTGCTGTGGGGAAGGAGGAAGATACTAGGGAGGGAAAAAGAGTCTGTGAATCAATAGGTTATGATGTACTGGAAGCAGTTTGTGGGAGAGGAGGGAAGAGGGAGACAGTACAGATTAGCCTTGCCCATTAATATGGTGTTTAGCCCAAACCCAGAATAGCTAAATTCTAAACTGACTGATCTAAAACAATTTGTCAGAACTGACAATTTGTCCTAGGCTTAAACAAAATTAATTAGTTCACTGTACAATTAGTCTTGAGATATTAAGCACATATATTTTGGGGGGGAGTGGACAATTGAAATTTTGCATTTTTGACAGTTTACTAGGACGCAAATTCTTCAAGCTTATTTTCTTATTTGTTTCCTAGGAAAACTCTTTGTTGGTGGTGGCTTTGATGGCTCACATGCAGTTAGTTGTGTGGAAATGTATGACCCTGCTAAGAATGAGTGGAAGATGATGGGTAGCATGACCACACCAAGAAGCAATGCTGGTTTTGCAACAGTGAACAACACTGTCTATGCAGTGGGAGGATTTGATGGCAATGAGTTTCTGAACACAGTTGAAGTCTACAATTCAGAATCCAATGAATGGAGCCCCTACACAAAAATCTACAAGTTCTAATTTCCTTAAAACTAACAGGCTTAGTGATGTAATTGTTTTAGTAGAGGTACACATGTGAATAAGGTGGGAGGGAAGGGTTAAAAGTTGCCATCAGCAACAAGGCTTTTGCATATTGCATACTATTAATATGCTGTACATATTTTTTTAGAATAAATGAAGGGTGTTGTATGCATTAGAATTTAATTTAGACTTAACATTAGATTCTTCGGAGATAAGAATGTAAGTTGATGGCATTTCATGAGCATCCCCCAATGTTACGTTTTGCTGATTTGCACAAGCAAATATTTTTATTTTGGAATTGTTTCTAGTGCAGGAAAGAAACAGCAGTCTTCATTATCAGCAATTACTTTATACGCCTTCTTTTCTTAAATAACTGGAATAATCTCATACGCCTTATTTAAATAGCAAAATGGCTTTATTTAAAAAAAGCTGACACACCTGCCATTCTGACTGCCTTTTATAACTTTTTATATATTAATAAAGCCAGGACTCTTATAACCTTGAAGTGACACGAGCATACAAATGTATGATGCAAAGAGACAATCTCAAAATTCATAGACTGGAGTAAGACATTTAATTTACCGCAAGAGCTATTAGTTTTTTTTCCCTGCTATGATATTGTATGATCTCTTTAATACATAATTATTTTCATTGCATCTGAATGGAATTTCTGAACATGAGTGTAATATGAATGAGGAAGCATAACTCTGAAATTCAGCCAAGATAGACTGTGTTTTCTGTATGGTTCTTAAACAGTTGTAACAAACGTGCAGAGTTGTAAGATACAAAACAAAAGAGTCTGTGCTGTCTTAGAAAGGTTACCTATCTCAAAAATTATTGTATAAGTTTGTATCTTTCTACTGCAAGCTGAAAACATGCTGTAATACAAATTGTGTTTCATTTCTTTAATAATTATTGTTTGATTCTGATGCTGGAGGGTTGGCAATACTTGAGGTGTAATATCTTGTTCTTAATATCTTGCTAAGTATTTCAGCATTTTAAGAACACAACAGAGCTCTCTAGATCTTAAGTACAGCACTTTCACAGTAGCCAACTAGAGTGCTTGAAGCAGGAGGTGATCTATACTATTTCCCCCTTCCTCCTGCACCTGATGTTTGAAAGCCTATTGCCCTAACTCAGAAATGCTTCAAGATCAATAGCCATTGGTAACATTTTGTCTTCTATAATGTATAATTACATTTATAAACCCATCTAATGTAATTCCCTCTACTGGATTTTGAAATAGTACCTTCCACAAGTTAATTTATTTGCTATGTAAAGTGACTAAACAGTACAATTCCAGCCATAACTCAGTTATCCCATTCAATTTTGTAAGCTTTTTTGCTGTGATTGGTAAATGAATATCACTGCATTTAGCAGACCCATTGTACCCAATGGCTGTTTTTTTGCCAGAAATCATAAGTAAATACAACTTGCTAGCTAACGAAAGCCACAAATCACAGTCCCGTGACTCCAGAATCCTACAAACAGCTGTAAATGCAGGCTGGTTGCTAAGCACCCAAAATACTATCATCTGACTGCAGGGGAAATCCATCATCAGGTTGCAAGTCACTCTGGGGAGATCTGTTGTAACTCCAGTCACTAAGCAAGTGATCATAAATTGAGGACCACCTGTACTGAAGATACAGGTGAGTTGTGGGTTTGTTTTAACATTGCAGTGTTGACCTTTTATTACTTTCAATCCCTTTAATAACCCATAGTATAGAATTGGCCTTTCACAACTGCCACACGAGAGTAATCCTTCATTGTGCTATCCATTAGGATCACGAATTGTCAAATTCATTCATCTAAAAACATGGCGTGAGTTTCAGTGTGTATTGCTTGGCAGCTTCTTAAACTGAATGCTATTCGCCATTCATGAAAAAAAGATTGTTCCACTCGGAATAGTACCAGCCATAAACATAACACACTCGTTGTTTGGCCCAAATTCACTTATTAATGGTCTTAACACAAACACTTAAAAAGTTCTAGACTTTTTCTCATTTTAGAAAGTTATTTCTTTTGTTAGCAGTCTACAAAAATGTAAATCATTTGCTCACTAAGTTTATAACAACCATTGAAGAGGAATTTTGGCAAAGGCTTTTTGAAAATCAAATGTACTACAGATGGTAACCAAAATCTAAAGGTTGATAAGGCACACTGAATTTTTGTACAATCTTAACGTTTTCAGCAAGACTTGATCGTCTATGCCCAGTAACAGATGTTAGTTGATGGCCTATAATTTCTCAGAACTGGACTTTCTAAAATTGGTCTGTTGGCTGCTTCCCAGAGTCCTGGCATTGAACCTGATTTGACTGATAAGATTTTATTTTTTGCTAGAGCAATTTCCTATCTGGCTTCCCACAAATTCCATCATTTTTTAAAAGGTTCTCCCATTTGTTTCAGATCCTGCTGTCAATTACCTACTGGCATATGCTAAATGTGATATTTTGTGTTTCAAATTGATTCCACAATGCTTGCACCATGCACTAGCTATCACTAAAATCCCAGGTTGCCTCCACTCTAGTTGCTTTTAAGACCAAACATTCTAAGGCCTAGTTATATCTAGAAAATAATTCATCATAGGTGGAGGACAATTCACTTACAATATGTTCTCTTTTGTATGCATTTCTGATTTATTCTACCATCTTGGCCCCACCCTCAGTATTTTGATCAGGACTCCATTTAGCAGATATTGCCACCCACAATTAGTCTTTTAATGTAGTCTATTTTATATTTTACATTCTTGATATAAAGAACTATTCCTTCAATATAACCTTCCCTTGTAAGATTATATTCAGTGTCTCCAATGAGTTTAGTGTTTCAAATACCTTCTATTTCCTGATATGATTTATCCAGTAACCTACTCCCAACATTGTTCCTATCCCCTGTACTTTTTACTGATTTAGCTACACTTTACTGAACTGGATGTGAATCCGACATCTATTGGCTTCTTCCCCCAGGAATCGGTTTAAATTTTGTTCTGCCATTTTTATATTTCCAAACCAATGAAATTTGCAAAAAAGTTTTGCAAATGGACTAGGAGATCTATCAGTTTGCATGATGACTTTTGAAAAGGATGGAACAGAATTGAGTTCGACATGAAAAGCTGGTAAAAGAAATTTATCAGAAGCTATGGAGAGTGGAAAACGCCAAAGCCTATTGACACTGATTAGAATGCAATATTGCAGCCAGGAATTCAATTCTGACAGGCTCAAGGTTGACTCAGCCTTCCATCTTTCGGAGGCCAGTAAAATGAGAACCAAGATTGTGGAAGCAATATGCTGATGCTAAACCACCTAGAGAGGGCTGGAAGTCTTCAGTTTCTGTGGCGACCAGGTAAGGCCAACACCTGTTCTCCATTGAATGTGGAGAGATGATCTATACATGGGACATACCAAAGCCTAAGTCCTCATTAAGAGTGGGAAACTTCCTGGTCCCGGTCCTCTAACGCCGAGTGGACACTCTGCAAAACCCTCCTACCAAACAAAGCTTCAGCCAAAGCAAACCTATCTAGCCTGTAATGCCTGATGAAGGGAATAGGTGAGGCCCAAGTAGCAGCCTGACAGATTTCCTCTATGGAGGCCCTTGTTTCTCAGGCTGCCGAAGTGGCTGCACTCTGTAGAGTGAGCCATAATCCCCTCCAGGATGGGAAGGTTCAGACACTGATAAGCTGCTGCTATAGCCGCCCTGAGCCACCTCCAATCGTGGAACACAACACTTTCTGCCCCAAAGACCTGTCCTGAAAAGAGACCAGAAGGGCCTCTGTCTTCCGCAATTCCGTTGTCCTATCTATGTAGATGCGAAGGGCCATTCTAACATCTAACGTGTGCCACCTACATTCCAAGGCATGCACTGGTCTGGGCAGAAATTGGGAAGGATGAGTTCCTGCGCCCTGTGTAACCAAGAATTAATCTTGGGCACAAAGGCCAGATCCAATCTTAAAACAACCCTGTCCATATGGAAAATACATAAATCCTGTCTGACCGACAAGGTGGCCAGTTCTGAGATCTGTCTGGCCAAAGTAATAGCCAATAGGAAGCTCACCTTCCAAGTCAAAATTCTGAGGGAAGCCGACCTCAAGGGTTCAAACGGGGCCCTCGTAAGGGTGTTCAAAACCTTGGGAAGGTTATAGGATGGAAAATGGTGGACCACCAGGGGGCGGAGATTAGAAGCTCCCCATAAAAATCTGAGGACCATGGGATGTTGTGATAAGGGAGGCCCTAGGCCTCAGTCAGTGACACGATAATACTGTGACATGCCATCATAGCGTATTGGGGGCCAACCCCCTGTCCAGCCCATCCTGCAGAAATTCTAGAAGTTGGGCTAGGGAAGGGCAAGTGGGAATCTCGTTCTGTTTATAACACCAGAGACAGAATGTGTGCCAGGTCTCCTTATAAATTCTAACCGTAGCTGGCCTATGAGAAGCCTGAATTGTCTGGACCACCCTGTCTGACAAAGAAGCCCTGGTTAAATTCACCTGCTCAACCTCCAGGCGGCTAAATGTAGCCAGCCTGGGTCAGGATGCAAAACCACTCCCTGACTGAGAGAGTCCGGAGTCTGTGGGATCCGCCACAGACAGGCGACTGAGAGGCTCACCGGGTCTGCGAACCAAGGTCTGTGTGGCCAGTGTGGAGCTATAAGGATCAGCTCCGCCTTCTCCCTCATTCTGCGGATCACCCACAGAATGAGAGGCAGAGGTGGGAACGCATAAAGGAGGCCTTTTGGCCAGGGACAACACAGTGCATCCACTCCCTCTGTCCATTCTGAGGTGAATCTCGCAAAGAAACAGGGAAGCTGTGTATTGAGCCTGGTCACAAATAGGTCCACCTGAGGAACACCTAACCTGTCCGCCAGCTGGTGGAACAACAGAGGCTGCAGACACCATTCTGCCTGATTGATTGTTGTCCTGCTCAACCAGTCTGCTTGCACATTGGCCATGCCGGATATGTATTGAGCCCGAAGAGACCTTAGATGTCTCTCTGCCCAGGAACAAAGAAGGAGAGCTTCTGTCATTAATGATTTGGATCTGGTGTCCCTCCTGCCTGTTTATGTGAGCTTTTGTGGCAATGTTGTCCATGAAGATAAGCACATTTATTTATTTATTTATTTAATTCAATTTCTATACCGCCCCTCTCCCAGATACCCACATACTGTATCTCCCCACGACCTTGTCCTGAAACTCCCTTAGCACCAAATAAACTGCCCTCAATTCCAGCCAATTGATGTTGTGCCGGAGTTCGTCCTGGTTCCACCTCCCCTGTGCAAGTCTCTGACCGAGGTGGGCCCCTCCAACTGAGGAGACTGGCATCTGTTGTAATGGTAACGAGAGCAGGAACGAGGAAACAATAGCCCTTGTGGATGGAAAGGGACACACACCACTGTAGGAGGTAGATCACCTCTGTGGGGACCGCCACCAGTGTCTGATCATGACTGCACCTCACTCTCTGATGAGGTAACAGGAACCACGGCAGAG
>JANHFJ010007604.1:34506-44710 GCA_032468195.1 Cerberus rynchops | reverse complement strand
AGTTACAAAAGGGTTCTAGGTACACAAAGTACAAGATAACTTTGTGAGTCTTGCTTTTGACTCATTTGGTACCAGTAACCCACCACAACCTGCTAATTTTTGAAAGAAAAAAACAATCCTTTAGATTCTGTCCATTGGTTGGCCTTTATTAGGTTAGTTTTCAATCGTACCTAGAACCCTTTTGTAACTACTGCTCAGAAGACTAGCAATTTTTTGAAATAGTGTGTGTGGGGGATGCACATGAAAAGATGAGAATGTTTAAATGAGAATCCCTGTTCTGTTGGCAGCATCTTCTGCTAGACTAGATAGGCTTTTGACACTAGAACATCTGGATGGTTTCTCTCATCAACAGATTCTATTAAATCAATCAGAGGCATGCCTTGAGAAATATTCACAGCTCAGTAATACAGAATTCCCAAGTCAAATGTGGCTTTTCTGATTAAAAAAAAACACAATATGAAAACACATAGATTATTAAGAAGTCCCATGACTGACCAGAAACCAAGCAAGAAGTTGATAACTTTCTATTTTCTTTGACTACAATTTCATGGGCCAATATTCTAACAAATGAAAGGTACCAGATTGGGTAGGTTTGTATTGGATGGACTACTGGGACCCTTTTATGTCTGTAGGTGGACCAAAATTATATATGCTAAACTGAATCAGGATAGTATTATTTCTGAAAGAGTTCATTTACTTTTGTTAAGGATTGCAGATTTCTGTGTTTTTCCCAAGAGCTCCCTTCCATTCCACTTTTACACAGTAAGAAAATAAAAAATGTACCCATTAATGGGAATTCAAACCTATATTTAAAATGCACTTTTCTCTGTCACACATGTAAAGCTTATTTTTAAAAGATGTATTCAGCTGCTGGCAAGTGCAGGGCAGTAGTTAAAGAAGTGTGAAATGAAGTAGATAGCTGGGTTCTGATCTGCTTGTTAATCTGATGAATACTGATCAGGATGTATCGTACAGAAAACTGCATCTCCATCTTCAAAAACAACAACACAGCAGCTTTAACAACAATGGGAACCCTATCTTGGCATACATATAGTGCAGTTAGAAAAGCTTTACCTGCTGACTTTTGACTGATTCTTGCTAAATAGAGGCAGCAAGTTTTGTACTAGAAAAATAACACTTCTAACTGAACTAAAGACTGTAAGGAGAGGAGTGGATGATGGTCCTTTGATATCCAGGAGATCAAAAGCATTTTGTGACAATAAATAAGAGAAAATTTTCTTTTATAGCACTGGGCATAGGGTCACACGATGGGTTTTCCTGACAAAAAGCCAAAAGACTAGACAGATTTCAACATTTTTATTCAGTTTGTTTGTTTTGCCCAGGAGGGTCGGAAGCTATTGCCTAACTATCTTTTTAGCTATCTTCCCTAAAAAGAGAAGATTGGAGATAGGTTGAAAATCATCTGTGTTATTGGCTCCAGAATTGATCTCTTAAAAAGGGGGTGCACCATAGTCTTCTTTAAGAACAGAGGAATCATTCTCATGGAAGTGGTGTCAAGTGAGGACACACACATACATCCCCCCCATATACTTATCTCATTGGTCCCAATTACCAATTAGGAAAATAAAAGCAATAGGCCATTTCTATTAGCAATACATTACAAGTTTCCTGATAATTTACTTGAAACTGTAAAAATCTCATAAGGCAGAAAAGATCAGTTACTAATTGGCAAGGTGATCATTATAAACTCAAAGAGAAAAAAAGAAATATTTTAATGTTTTGCAGAGACTGTAAAAAGGCATTTGATTTATTTTGACATAGCTGGATTAGAAAATGCCTAGAAATTTTTGTTATTAGTAAAACATTCAAAGATGCTTGAATGTGTTGATCAATGCACAGAAACACATCTTTTTTAATAGCAATAATATTAAAATTGCAATTACAAAGATAAAAACTAATGCATACTAAAATGAAAAGAAAAAGAGAAAATGCATAAAAGAGAAAAAAATAAGACTGTAATAAAAAGGAAAAGAAATGCTTTCCACTCCATCTCAAGAAGTATAAACAATACTTCTTGAGGTTTAACAAATCTCTTTTGTAAGAAAACATCCATCTTGGTTTGTTATTTGTGTATCCCTTTTAATTATGAAGACATCAACCAATATCTTTTAAAGAGAATTCAAGAGAATTATTTTTCATTGGAAGGATTCTCATAATTAATTCCAAAACCCTATTTCAAATCCATACGGACCATTCATTCATTTGCAGCTTTACAAAGCCAACATTCTAACAATCCCTTTGCTCTTTACTACAAAAGATTATTTTTAAGATCTTAAACTTGTATTTAAAACCTCTTTTGCCAATGCTTGAAGGAAACTCACCTGTGATGTATAATTTGTTAATCCAAAGATCCATTAGCTGAAAATTGTTAACAATTTCTGAAAATGATTAGAAAATGAACTATATGAATTAAATGTCCTTTTGAAGGTGCTGACCATGTTTGAGCAAGATGGTTATTCCCTTGTCTATCAAAACTGTAAGTCCACCAGATACTGTTGTCTTGCAGTATTTTCATGAGGAGCAATTATATGGAGCACTTGTGAGGAAGGAGTACTTTTCTCAAGTATTTTTATTATCCAGAGAAAAGTTACAAATAGTTGGCTTACTGGCTGGCTCTTCATTCCACCATGGTTGTTGGTTCCACTTTTAATGGAGCTGTCTTGAGTTCATTGCTTCCCCTAGAATCTTTACAGGTCCACCTATGGACCTTCCGGCGTGCATTAAAAACCTACCATATTTGTTCCAACAGGCTGGTCTGGCCTAGTACTATTAGTTGGGGTTTTTAAATCAGTTTTAAATTTTAATCTTTAATCGTTTTAAATTTTGAATTTTTATATTAGTTTTTTAATTGTTATCAGCCACCCAAATTAGTTAAATTTTAAGTTGTTTTTAAACTGTTATTTATTCTGTGTTTTCTTTTAGATGGCTGTGCACCACCCCGAGTCCTTCGGGAGAGGGGGCAATATAAAAATAAAATAAATTAAATAAATAAATAAATAAATAAGTCATCTTGTTTTTCCAAATCCAGCCCTTGTAATCTTCAGACACCAGATCAAGACTTATACTGCCCTCGTTCAGTGTTATTGGCTAAAAGTTCATTTTGTTGTGTACACTATTTGGAAAACTCTTTTACATTTTTTTTTTTTAATATTTGCATTTTCAAAAGCAAAGCAATGCTAAATATTGTTGGTCATTATATTGTTATAATGGTATTCTGTAATCTAAATGTGTGGAGGCTTGGTGAGTTATGTTTAATAACTGTTATTCATACTTGAATATAATTACAACTGTTCATAAAGTTAATTGTTTATGTATCTGTTCTCATTTTAGGAAGTTGTCTTCACATTATTTATTTTATTGTTTCTTATCTTAGCTCTATCATTATAGTATATCATCTAGGAATGATAGCTTTATTTTGTATAGTAATATTTAAGACAACATGTTGGAAATAGACGTTGTAGCCTTAGTTTCTTTTTTTCACTGTCAGAAAATTGTGGAAATATTAGAGTTTCACATTTAGACAATATATGTTTTTAAACTAAATTCTAGAAATAGTTCTCCCTGAATTAATACAGAAGAATATTAAAATAATCATTGCTCAAAAATAAGTGAGTGAGCTGTAAGGATACCCAACAACAGTTTATTCCCCAACCATCCTTCTTTAGTCATTGCCTTCCATTTCATCCTAGTTATTGGGCTACCTGCCCCAATTAGAAGGGACCTTCCCACAGAAGATTATGAAAAAGCAGACTTTTTCTTTTTTTCATTATACCTTCATCAATTGAAAACTACTGTACAATGTTAAGACTTTTTAAGTGAAGTTTTTTCCAGCAATAGTGGACTTTTTTTTCCTGACAAACTGCATGATATTGGTAACAGTTCTTTTAGATTACCCTTCCGGTCTAGCAGACAGAAATAAAAATACAAACTAGTGTTTTTAGGGTTTTTCTTCCTTCTCACCGTACATTGTGGACAAAGCTGAAGAATGGATCCTGATAAATACTGATTCTAAAGCTGACTCCATTTCCAGTGGATTACAACATAGGAGACAAGCAGGTTATAGCAGCAATGCAGAAGAACCCTTAATTTTAACCTCCACTATTCCTTGACCAAGAGATTACAGTGCACTAGATTGGGAAGGAATTTCTCTTAGTTGTCTTAAGAAAAGACTGATTCATAATAACAAAGTTTTCTTAAGATATTCCCAGATCTAGGAATTTGGGGAGCCCTATCCATTTTTTTTAAATTATGTGGCTTTGTCCAGATTTTCCTATTTCTTTAATTGTGTTTTTTAATAGCCTAACCATTCAGAGTGCTTTTGGAGTCAGGCAGCATCAAAATCCAAAAAATAAGTATTGAAATTACAAAATTATAAGTACAAATTTTCTCAACACATTAGGGTCAGAAAGCATAGTTTGATCTCGATTTTTAGTAAACACTTAATAATATGCTTAACAAACCAGGGTTTGCCTACATAAAAATGAAAGATTAGTCACTTTCTTCTTTTTTGCTTTTATTAACCATGGTTTTTTTTAATCAGGAAGACTGATTGACATGATAAATGCATAATGTTTTTTCTTCTACCTGGGTTTGAGGATATTAATTAATGACTTCTATGTGGAATGTAGAGATCATTGCAAGACCTCTATTACTTTCTGTTGGTGAAAAATTCAGTTCTACATTTTGAGTTACACATTATTTTTCCCAATTCATATCACATAAATTTAATGCAACTAACAGAACTGCCACGATCTTATGGGAAACATCCATAGGAGCCCCATGTCTGTTGACCATGAGATACCCAGGAGTTCATCAACTTCCCATATGATTGTACACTTTATGAGAATAAATCCTTTCTCTGCTACAACTTTTTTTCTCTAACACATTCTTTATCTTACTCTTGCTTTATAGGGAACAAGTACACTTTGGAAACTAGACCAAACCAAGAAGGAATAGATGTAAGGCAAGAGCTTTTGAAGTTTCACTCCACTTACTATTCATCAAATTTAATGGCTGTTTGTGTTTTAGGACGGGGTAAGAATGGCAAGCATTGAGAGAATTATTTTGAAATATTTAAATGCTATTAATATTTTATATAATAATAAATTATTTAGGAAATTAAACAAAGGCAAGCTTCATGTTCAGGAGTAAAATAATCACACTCCTGGTTATAACACATAAAAATATTAGAACACTGATGCAAAGCACTCAGTATTATTTTGCAGATTTTTCTTTTCTGCCTTCTGTGACATTACTGTTAGCATCATTGCTCTTTCTCTAAATTCATGTCACATCACTTTTTAAAAAAAGTCATTTTAGTGTATGATTATAAACCATGATTCATTATAATTTCAGTATAGTGATGTTTATACAAGATGATTAACATTGTATTATTTAGGTAGCTTAAAGTATTGAAAATAGGGAAAGGAAAGAAACAATTCTGTCAATATTAAGTAAAATTTGTTAATGTGATAATTTTAATCTTAAACAAATTACTTATTAAAATTTCCATTGTATTGCTATATTATCTAGATTAATAAAAGGAAAAAAGATAGGCAAATAAAATCTAATAAAGATAAAATATTTGAAAACTAAAAAAGAAAAGATAATTATTACTATTACAATTAGTTTCTCATTCACAACTTTTTATACATTTGTTAATCTTTGCAATATTTGTAGACATTCAGACCCCTTTAAAAGTGAAACTATACGTGGTTATGTGCTGTGTAATGTGTTTGCAAGTTTGGCTTCCATTTTGTAATACAGTATTTTGTTTGTTCTGTCTCTGTATCATACTAAGAGTTTGTATATATACTCTTAATAGGTGGTCTTGGTGTTATATGAGTACCGGTATTTTAAATTCTGTGGGGGGTTTTTTCCTTAACATCCTTCTTGAGATCTGATTTTATTTATATTATGTGGTGTAAAATACACTGACTAAATTCTGGATACGGAATTTCTGCAATAAGAAATATGTACTTTAAGTTTTTACATGTGTGGTTAAAAGATAGCCTCCTAGGGCTCCTTGAAAAGAGAGGTTAAGAAGTCTGTAAATGATCTTATTTTATATATTTTTCCAATAAGATATATTCTAATGTATAAAAGTTACGTTATCAGAATTCCCAGTAGGCTAGAATTCTAGAAATTAAAATCCAACACACTTAAAGTGGAGAAAGTGATGCTACTGTTAATTATTGGTGATTTCTTTTCATTCTTTTTTGCAGAAACTTTAGATGAATTAACCAAACTGGTGGTGAAGTTATTTTCTGAAGTAAAGAATAAAAATGTTCCAATACCAGAATTCCCTGAGCATCCCTTCCAGGAAGAACATCTCCGAGTGGGTTTGAAACTTTCAACTTTTGTTAAACAGTAGATGGAACAAGATAGTACTGGTTATTCTCTGAAAATCATAAGTGGAGATAGTTATGTGCAAGTTTAACCATCTGTTCTCTGAAATTATAGGAACTGTTCCTAAAGTTGATAGCTTTAACCTTTATCTTAGAAGAATAAAAAATTTTAAATAAGGCTTTCCCGTTTTCTTTTTTTTGAAATTTTACAGCAACTTTACAAGGTGGTACCTATTAAAGATTTTAGAAATCTTTATGTCACGTTTCCAATACCAGATCTTCAGAAGTACTACAAATCAAACCCTGGCCATTATCTTGGGCACCTTATTGGGCATGAAGGTCCAGGAAGTCTTTTATCAGAACTGAAAGCTAAAGGTAAGATAATTCAAAGTTAGCTGATACGCTACTTGCATTAAACTTGTTATGGTGGAAATGCTTCTGCAGATTGCCTTTATGATCTAAACACATTTTATCACTCTTGCCCTTGGGTAAGGTCTTAGATTTGAGACATATTAACAGATGTCTAGAAGTATTAAAAGAAGAGAATAGGACCCACCAAAAAAGCTTCCTAAAGCTCACCTGTATTTTTCCAATTGATATTTCTTGTCCACAAATAGACAAATTTCTATGCTTAATGTGTTTGGCTCGCTGTCATAATATTAAATTTGTGTCCACTCTCAAAAATGGATTAATCAAGCCTAATTCAATCAATCTTCTGAGAGCACTTGAGAAATGTATTATGACTATTGAATAATCAAATTCTTCAGCAAATATTCTTATGCTTATCTTGGTTTACTCCAGATTTCCCTTAATTGTGGCCTAATTTTTAGAGGCATCCTCTATATCAACAGATTCCTGCAGAACCTTTTAGATGGTTCTCACTCTCTCTGTAGGATTTTGCTTGCCTATAGCAAGTTGATCAGTAGGCATTTTGCCTTATCAGAAAACAAACTCAAGAAGCGAAAGGTTCTTCCTGCACACAGGGTTGATACTATTATTCTCATCGTTCCATCACTCACCCACCACACTATGACTATAACTTGTTGCTTGTATCCCTACGATTTATACTGATTATTGTCTCCTAGTATGATTTCACTGCTTATTGTATCTCATGACTATCATTAAGTGTTGTATCCTATGATTCCTGCCGTATGTACAGTTTCCTTTAATGTACACTGAGAGCATATGCACCGAAGATAAATTCCTTGTGTGTCCAATTACACTTGGCCAATAAAGAATTCTAGTCTAGTCTAGTCTAGTCTAGTTAGTCTAGTCCAGTCCAGTCCAGTCCAGTCCATTCTATAGCATAGTATCATATATAGCAGTGTGTGTGTGTTCATGCCATTTTTCACCTCTTGGATATCTGTATTGTTCAGAATTTCTTCTCAAACAGTGAAATACTGTGCAGCTTTGGACAGTGCACTGGCAAATATTCTTAACGACAATAACACAAGCATATACTTGCCTTTTGGTGATTCACAACTTCTTGGCCCATTGGAGTTCTGTTGATATATTTCTACATCATAAAATATTTACTGCTATTAAGTCTACAGCAGGCCATGGCATAATTTAGCTTGTCTTGGTAATGTCTTCTATGTAGCTGGAACCAATTTATTTGCCTTCACCCATTGCACTTCTGACCAAGATATCTCAGGTGCGTGCATTCTAGTAACCTGGCAGCCAGAACAGCAATAGATCTCCATCCTCTTTTGCCTTCCACAATAGCAGGATTTAGAAGCCCAGCACTATGAACTGCTATTTTACCTGGACCAATATTTCCTATATTTCACAACTTGATTAATTCAGTTCATAATTTTTCAGTAGACACACTATTAGAAGCCATCCAGCTATTTTGTAGGTATTAATTTTTTCAGCTTTGCTTTTCCCAAAGCTGGCTGTTTTGTACATTTTACAGATGCTGCTGTCTCTTAGCAACTTAGAATTGTCTTCTGTAAGAGAATCTTTTTTTTGCTGTGTACAAAACAGTAGACACCATTCCATGTTTTCTTATCCAATGATGAAATATTTCCTAAATGGTTTTGATAACATAACCTGCTACTATGGAATGTATTTCTTTCAAAGCACAGAACTCTTCAAACCATTCACAACATAGATCTTCAGTTATTTATTTTTAAATAATGTTCCTAGTAACTCTTATTTCTTACTGTGAGCACATGCGCGCGCACGCACGCACACACACACACACACACACGCCCCTTGGTGAATCCCTGATTGCAGGACTGTGTTGTCCTAGGTAATCGAGGGGAAAGCCAACATTTTATCTTAAACTGCACTCAGAAGGATAGACTTTTGAGTTAAAACTTTCTCAGCTGGAGAAAATTCCCAATTAAACTTTTGTGCTGAGGTAGGACAAATAAGGGAAACCACAGATGGTTGTTCAAAAAAAAAAGGTATTGGTAAATAAGCTGTTCTCACTTACTATTAAGAATTGATTCTTCGAGCCTTGTATTGTTTGAAGTCATTCTTTACTGTGTTACAAGACATAATTATATATATCATTTTATCTATATCAAATGAAAAATTATAAATAACAAATCAATCATAAAGTTGTATGCATCTATTCAGTAGTTATTACTGCATATCACACAACCTAATACATGTATATGTGTCTATATTTAAAGAAAACTTGTCTGTATTTTTTAAAATGGCAAAAGGTGGGGAAAAAAGGACAATAAAGTGTTTTGTAATATTTTGATTTAAAGTAATCCACAAGCAGTTGGTTATTTTTTTTGCGGGGGGGGGGGGAATGCAATGGTTCAAAAAATAAATGAACATATGATTTTTTTTTTTAAATACAAACAATATTGTAGATATTATATGCTTTTATCACAGGCTGGGTAAGCACACTGGTTGGAGGACAAAAAGAAGGTGCTCGAGGCTTCATGTTTTTTATCATTAATGTTGATCTTACTGAAGAAGGACTGTGTAAGTGGATCCCTTCAATCATTTTGCTGTGCTAGGCTTAAATATCATTTAAATGTCACTTCTCTTATAAGGTCTTTTGTATATCCCACTGTGAAAAATATTCTGTAGTGTAGCAAAATGTAAACATTTAAAAAGCTTTAATCACATGCAGTTTCATAGATACAAGTAGCCCTTGACTTACAACCATTAGTTTAGTGACTGTTCACAGTTAATGACAGCAGTGAAAAAAGTAACATGACTAGTTTTCACACTCACAACCATTGTATCATTCCCATGGTCATATAATCAGAATTTGGGTTTTTGGCAACCGGCATGCATTTATGACAGTTCCTCTATCCCAGGTTCATGTGATCCCCATTTGTAACCTTCCCAGATGGCTTCTGATAAGCAAAATCAAAGAAGGGGGAACCAGATTCATTTAATGACCGCTTGGTTCACTTAACTTTTGCAATGATTCAGTTGTTAACAACTGTGGCATCTAGGTCATAAAATGGGACAAAATTCATTTAAAAACTGTCTTCCTTAATGGAAATTTGGGGCTTAGTTGTGGCTGTAAGTTGAGAACTACGGTACCTGTACTATAGCAAGAAGGATTTTTTATTTTTCAGAATGCTGCTAACAGTTCTGTGTGCTTTTTCCTGATTTTACAAATGTGATAATTCATCATAAATTAGCAGTATCCAAACCTGGCAACCTTAAGACCCCTGGACTTCAACTCCAAGAATGAGTCAGTCAACCATTTAGTTTTGGGAGCTGAAGTCCACAAGTCTTAAAGTTGTCAAGATTGGACAGCCCTGTTCCACATACTTTCACATAGGAGCCTCGGTGGTGCAGTGGTTAGAGTGCAGTACTGCAGTACTTCTGCTGTCTGCCGGTTCAAATCCCACCAG
>JANHFJ010007604.1:23732-34406 GCA_032468195.1 Cerberus rynchops | reverse complement strand
TTGGAGCAGAATTCCCATAGTCTGCTTGCAGCTCTCCAACCTACCTTGGATTTAAGGCCTTAATGTAACACCTGTTTAACCTATAGAATAATCCAAGTTTGATCTTTGGAAGGTCAAACTTTGGAAGATGTTTACCTAAAGAATTGGGAGTTGGAATAGGTAATACTGGATCTGATGGGCAAGATTCTGGCTTGTTAACAACTCTGTATAAATTCATCAGATTGTGATATGGTGAGAGAGATTTAAAAAAAAATCAATCAAAACCACTGTTTGGTTTTTGGAGCACTTCACGGTGCTTTTACAGCCCTCTCTCAGCAGTTTACAGAGTCAGCTTCTGGCGCCCAACAATCTGGGTCCTCATTTTACCGACCTCGGAAGGATGGAAGGCTGAGTCAGCCTTGATCCAGTGAGAATTGAACTGCCAACTTGCAGGCAGCCGGCAGTCAGCAGAAGTAGCCTGCAGTACCACATTCCAGCCACTGCGCCACCGCGTCTCATGATGCTTCTACTTAATGACTTCACTGCTTAATGGCTAAATGCTTAATTTCCCAGTCCCAATTGTGGTTGTAAATTGAGGACAACACACCCAAAAAAATCAAGCCAAGGCAATTTCTTGGCTTGCAAAGAAATTGCAAGAAAGGAATCCAAGAAGTTGCAAGAAAGGCAAGGAATTTCTTGCTTGCTCTTTCAAATTATTTTCTCTGATTGAGCTCGTGTTTTGCTAGCAGGTCTTTGCATTCTTTCTGCAAGGTCACTGCTGTGTTCTTCTCTAGCTACGCATCTAACAAATCAAATAAAGCGTTCTCGGATTCACTCTCCAGCTTGATTTAGCAAATAGTAACGCTCAACCTGGTTTCTTTGCTAGCTCAGCCAATGACAATTAAGGCAAGCAGGAGCTATTTAGCTTGGTTTGTGTAGTAAATAGCAGTAGCAATAGCGCTTAGATTTATATACCGCTTCACAGTGCTTTACAGCCCTCTCTAAGCGGTTTACAGAGGGAATGGAATAGCAATAGCAACAGCACTTAGACTTATATACCATTTTACAGTGCTTTACAGCCCTCTCTAAATGGTTTACAGAGGAAATGAAATGGAATAGCAATAGCACTTAGACTTATATGCCGCTTTACAGCCCTCTCTATCTGGTGTACAGAAGGAATGGAATGGAATAGCAATAGCAGTTAGACTTATATACTGCTTTATTGCCCTCTCTAAGTGGTTTACAGAGGGAATGGAATGGAATAGCAATAGCAACAGCACTTAGACTTATATACCACTTTACAGTGCTTTACAGCCCTCTCAGTGGTTTACAGAGGGAATGGAATAGCAATAGCACTTAGACTTATATACCACTTTACAGCCCTCTCTAAGTGGTTTACAGAGTCAACATATTGCCCCCAACAATTTGGATCCTCATTTTACCGACCTCGGAAAGATGGAAGGCTGAGTCAACCTTGAGTCTGGTGAGATTCGAACTGCCAAATTGCAGTCAGTCAGCCGAAATAGCCTGCAGTACTGCACTCTAACCACTGCGCCACCACGGCTCATAGGTACTCCTAGAACTTTGGTGCCACTTTTGCGTTGACCTAACAAAACTAAAAATCCTGTATTTTTTTCTTGTACAGTACATGTGGAAGATATTATTTTGCATATGTTTCAATATATTCAAAAGCTACGCACAGAAGGACCTCAAGAATGGGTTTTTCAAGAATGTAAGGTAAGATATCTTTACCAAATTATTTTCTATTTGGCTTAAGAAGAATAATCAAAGTCTGTCATTTGAACAGATACCTTAAACATTTTAGTTTGGTATTTCATGACAGTGAATCTTAGAAAACATATCATGAATACAATATTAAGCAAGTAGCATCAAAATCTACAAGAACTATTAAAAGTTTTTTTTTTAATTCCCAAGGAGGTTAGGCTTGAGTCTGCAATTTGCAAAATGGAACTGGAGCATGGAGAGTATTGGTGGCATACTGGTTAAAGATCAGACTTTTTTTCATACAATGTTGCTACAGCTAATCTTTATTAACAATTACATTTTACTGCAAAAAAGCAATAGAACAAACATTTAAGAATATTTAGAGTGCCTCTAGATTCCTTATAAATTCAGACAATGCTCAGATAAAAAAAATTGGTAATACAAAAGTTGAATGACACAGAGTGTCATTCCAAACTCAATTCCTCTCTTGAGCCCTGAAAGCAACCCAGACATGGGAATCTGTAAGTATCTTCCTCTAGCTTGAGGAAGGACCTTTTCAGGGCCAACAACAGCCTCCTCCCATCCACATCATTATTTATCAGCAGTGCCAAGTTTCCTGCACTTTTGGCTGATGATTCCAGGGAAATTGATCAATTTAACTTCTAAAACATGTCTTTTACTATAACAACTTTTTTTGTATTTTTTTATTTTTAATACATATTAATATCAATGCATGAACAGTGAGGCATCTGGGTATCATTCATTTAGATAAAAGTAATATTAATGATATTTGTTATATTAATCATACTTATGTAATTGTAGTGTGATTATATTTGTATTAGAGTATGATCCTTCATTATTTAGTTGTTCAGTGTTTTAGTACGCCATTCTAATGACAATAACAATATTATTTAAACATATATAATGACATCATCTTTCAACATCTAATCTTTACATCTAGCTATTGCTTTTACTATATTATATAGAAATATGCATAATATTCTCCCTATATCTTGTTTCTATCTCTGTTCTAGCTCTCAATGAAGCCAATCTTATATTAAAAAGCATTTCCTTTCTAACCATCATCTCTTACTCGTTTTAGTATTTCGATTCTTATTCATTTTTTGACTTGCTTCCCATACTCCTCCCTTGGGTCTTTGTCTCTGTCTTCATCTTTCCTATCAAATCTAAATATTCATTCCATCTCTACTCTCTTTTGCTGCCAAGACTACAGAGAGTCTGCCCAAGACCCTATCTTCTTTTCAAAAATATCTTTCTGTTTATCTAATACCAGTTTTTGGTCTTTTAGTATGTATTTTCCCTGAATTATTTCATAAGTCTTTATTGCCTTTCTGGTTTTATTTATTGATTAATCTATTCTATCTTTTCCCCTGGTCTTTCTATTATCTGCTCTGTTTCCTGGGTTTTTTGATCATTATTCATTGTCCCTTGTGGAACATTTTCTAACAGCTTCCTTCCATCCACATCATTATTTATCAGCAGTGCCAACTTTCCTGCACTTTTGGCTGGTGATTCCAGGGAAATTGATCAATTTAACTTCTAACATGTCTTTTACTATTGCAACTTTTAACTGTATAAGGATCTTCAATAGGGCATTAGAGTTTCCCCTTTTATTAAATTTCCCTGGTAGAACAAATGTATTGTGTACCCTCTTTTCACTTTTAACCTTAAATCTTGAAGCCACTGTCTGATAACTACATTTATTGTGGCAGCAATTAAGGCAAGGCAAAACAAGTTAATATCAAACATGTTGCCCAAGAATACTATCTTTGTTAATTAGAATTGTTAGAAATCTGGCCAGAAATCACAGCCAGGGCAAAAACAAAATTAATTGAATAACTATTACTATTATCTCAAACTAAAAATACTTATATAGTCAGAGAAAGAATTTGCTTGTGAAAAACTGAGCTTAGTAAGTATAACCTATGCAAATATATAGTAAACCCTACTGAATTCAATGGTGGTTACCTATACATTAATTTGGATATTCCTATTAACATAGTCTGAATGAATGAACCTCTCGTATATAGAAATAACTATTTTAAAACATTTTCCCAAGTAGTATTTATATAACTATTTTAGGTAACTGTTTCTGTATTAATAAACTAATACAGCTTTCTCCAACCTAAATGCCTTCCAGGTGTTTGGAGAATTTTTAGCAATGGTTATAATTCTCAGAAGTGCCCAAAATTGGGGAAGACAAAAATAATAATGAAATAACATTTTTCAAGAAAATTGTATTTATATACATATAGTTTATCAAACTGCTAATGATCCTATTTCAGATCTGAAAAATAGTACTTTTTTTAACTGATTCAGAGAATTCGTTTTGTTTATTTATTTCAGCTTTAAAATAACTTGCACTTCAAACCTCGTATTCATTTATCATTATTATTAGTGAAATGTTTTCTTTGTATCCATATAATGCAAGGAATCATATTTTATGCACTCTGGAACATTCATAATAATGTAAGCAGTCTTCCAGTTCCATTCATGTGATTAATTCTGAACATCAGAAATCAAACTAAATCTATGTTTAAGAAGAATTTTCTATGATTTAAAATATTAATCTATAAAATATTAATCTGTATCTGCAAGAGTATTTTATCTTATTTTCTTTGTTTTGCTAGGATCTAAATGCTGTAGCATTTCGATTTAAAGATAAAGAAAGACCCCGAGGTTATACATCAAAACTTGCAGGGATGCTTCATGTAAGTTGCAACTTGTAGTATAGAACTCTTTATGTTGGTATATATAGATTAGAATATTGTATTTAATATTGTATTGCTTCTTAATATTTCTGGGACTTTTAAGAAAATGTTATTGTAAGCAAAGGTTTGCTTTTGTACCTCAAGTACACAAAGGTTGCTAAGATTGGCAGCAGGAGAAACAATAGGGCTGGTGTTATTTTGAATGCTTATCCATCTCTCTGCAGGATTCTGGGCTCCAATAATAAAAGCAGGGTCAATGGACTGTATGGAGTGTTGCATTTGGATTCTCTGAGTGTATGTTTTGAAGTAGAGGTGAGAGAGAGAAAGAGCAGTGGCAATGTTTGGTCTTCCACATGACTTCAACTCTCTCTTTGTCCAGCTAAATGCAGGATTAAATCAGGGTTGCTACTATAAAGAGTGTTAGTTGTTGATGGTACAGTAACCAATGTCCTCATGTGGAGGATCATGAAGTGATTGAGAGAACTGGCTTGCTTATTGCTGAACAATTTACAACATTCCTTTTCCAATCAGAGGTGATTTGATTTTATATGTTTACCTGCTTAATAAATAGTTAGCATAGTTTTACTGTGAGCTGAAATATTGATGTTAAAAAGTTTTTTCATTATTCTTTGCATTATATATCGGAGTCTAATGCCTAGAGCAGGGTATCAAACTCGCAGCATCACATTGCCGTCACGTGATGTTTCGTGACATTTTTCCCATTCATGGAACTGGGGTGGGTATGGCCTGCATGTGACACATCTGGCCTGCAGGCCGCCAGTTTGACCCCCCTGGTCTAGAGTGCATGTAGTGCTACCCTGGGAGTACCTACATTCTCCCAGCATCTTATTTGCAGTCTTCCAAACCCAGATTAAACAATTCATTTTACCTTTAAATTTTTGAACATCCTCCCCACAATTTGGGCAGTTGTAAGAGCAGAAAAACCCCAGTTAATCCTCCATAGGATTTAAAGCATCCATTTTGTCCTTGAAAGTTTTCCACCATCTCAGCTTCAGGATATGTGTGTGTGTATGGATGGATGGATAAGTCCTGCCCCAGGCCTAGCACATACAAGCACACCAAGATGTGATTGCAAATTTCACTGATAGGTTTGTAAAACAATCAAATGGCAAAGGAAATGTGAATGCAAACATACACACAGAGTAAGAGAAAACAAATCCCCAAAGTCCAGCAAGTTTGCCTTAAGAAAGTTCGAATCCAAACTAGCCAGCACAAGATTGGTCAAATATTGCAGAAGGTTAATCAGCTGGTCCAGCTCCAGAATCAAAGCCATGGGATTTCAAGTCAGGAATCAAGGCACATGGAGTCTGAGTAAATTCATGGTTGTTATCAATAGACTTGAGCCGGCTGCTCTTTTTAAGAGTTACCATGCAATTGCAGAGATAGCCTCTAGGAGTCAGCATTGACTTCTTTTTATTCAATATCAAGCCTATATTAGAATGGACATTTTTCCTTCTGATCTGTTAATAGATCTTCTAAATGGCACAAATTCCTTGTTTAACTGTTATTGAACACTTTTAAAATCTTTTTCAATCTAAACGAAAAGTGTAACATTTTATTTTAGTACTATCCTATTGAAGAAGTTCTTGCTGCTGAATATTTACTTGAAGAATTTAGGCCAGACTTAATAGAAATGGTATTGGACAAACTGAAACCTGAAAATGTCCGGTAAGATGTATTGCCATATTCTGATGTATTACTGTGATTTATAAATTATAAGTACATTGTGATGCTTATTGAAAGATGAAGTTTATATTTCTTCCCTGAATAACAAGGATTAGCAAATACATTCTAAACTAATTCTTGAAGTTTGCCTCATTTTAAAATGTCTTTGGATATTTTTGTGAAGACATTGCATGAAATAATAAATTAGGAGAAAATTTGGTAGTAATTTTTACACTGTAATGAGAATTATGTGTTTTTTAAATGTGTTTTTTTAGGGAGGGGTTGTCATTCAGCTTTAATAATAGAGCTGTATGATGCTTTGAATCTGATTTCAGAAAGATGCTTCCAAAACATAAGTGATCATAAATGCAGTGCCTGTCAACTGGCAAGAGCTCCTGGAAGAAGATATAACTGCTTTAATGAATTGCCTACAGGTGCTGCATTTCCACTCCTGCAGGCTCTGAAGCACCTTTTGAGAACGAAATCCAAAGCATTGCGTTGCCTTTCTAAATAAATTCATCGCTGTTTGTGCACTTACAGAGAGGGAATTCAACTTAGTAGTTATGACACTGGACTAGGAATGAGGGTGATCTGAAAACTAGTCTTGGCTGGGGCATGGAAGCCAATTGGCCCATTCTCTCTCAGCCATAGAGAAAAGACAAAAGCAAACCATATCCAAAAACATTGACAAGAAAACTGCACAGACTTGTCTGGGTAGTCAGCAGGAGTCAAAACTGACTCAAAAGCATCCCTCCTGCCTTCCGCATAATACTAATTTGCGCTCGGTCATAATGCTTTCACTATTAGGTATGAGGAGGAGGTGTGTCTGAATAAACCCTGAGAAGACTCAAAATAAGCAGCACCTGCCTGCCTCTTTTATGAATCTGCTTTTCTTGTTTTTGTTATGATTAGTGTTTGCCTTCCAAGTCAGAACCAGGGAATATAATTGGAAGTCAATTTCCAATTTGGTTGGGGAATTTAATTTCTTGATTTGGAAATCTGAAAGTAAAAGCTTTGCTTTTAAGTAGCAAAACAAAAAGTAGAACTCAGCAGGAAAAAGGGAAAGTATAGTTCATTCATCTTGCGTTCGTTTATTCAATTTGCACTGGTGTTACTTCAGCTGAGGGTGGTGTACATAGTGCTCCCTTCTTTTATTTTTTTCTGACACAAGCAAACCTTAAGGTAGATTCTGTTGGAAGAGAGCCCCAAAGTCACCCCATGAGCTCCTTCTTTTAAGCATTATACCAGATTGCTTTTGAGGATCATCTGAATTGAGTCATCACATCTCTTTCATAAAGGAGAACCATGAGTTCCCTTTTCACACAGTTGCTCTAGAGCTGAAGTACACAACTTCCTCCTGCTTGACTCTCCTCCAAGTTCTGTGTAGCATGTCAAGGGACACATTCCAAAATGTTTCTGGTGTGTGTGTGTGTGTGTGTGTGTAGTAAGCTTTAAAAGCTCAAATAACAACACTTAAGACACCAATTTTGCTGTTTAAAATCTCCCAATACAAAAAAAACCCTACTTTTTTGTCCCTGGTAGGAGGTATTTGTTCCTTCCTACAGTCTATTGGAAAGAAAAAAAAAAGTGTGAAGTGAGAGTGCCTATTGATCTTTACTTTTACCGGTATTTCTGCAGCCTGCTCATTTTGCTGCCTCCAACAAATGATTTGTGGGGGAACTGAAAAGGAGAAGAAAAATTGTCTATTCTTGCTCTGGTGGCATTGAGACTCTGGAGATTCTTTCCAGTTCTAATACAAGAAAAATATACTCCTATCAACTGATTTGATCTTTGTTTAGCTTCAGTTGCATTAGCATTATTAATAGAACATGTGGCTCTAAATTTGTCCTACAATTTCTATAATTAACTGAATGAATGCCAAAAAAACAACAACCAACCCAGCAGTTTCCCACTGGCAACAATTTTTTTTCACTGGCAATGAATACGTTTATATAGGGAATGATAATAGTTGTGTTATCTTAACATTCACAGTCTTTGCAGAACAGCCATCTATATTGTAAAGATAGACTTCCAGCTGTTATGTAAATAATTTACTCTTTTCTTTTATTGTTAAAATCTTGATGGGGGAATACACTAGAAACATTTAGATAAGCAGCATTCTATCAATGTCAGTAATGGAGCTGTTACCATGGAAACTAATTTCAAAGGGAAGTAAAGCTTCTCATGTTACTCTGTTGTTCTTTGTATTCATACATAAAATGCAAAAAGGCTATGTGGACTGTTTCATTTGTGGCACAGAAGATGCATGTTGATATTTTATTTGGCAGGGAAGAACAAGTATAAATTGAACAACTGTTCCACTATTTGTTTTTTATAAGATTTAATTTGTATTTAATTTTCAAATTGATAACTATTTTGTCCATCAAAGTGCCTTATATTTTTCCAATTAAGAACTATTTGTCTCTGAAATGCAGAACAATGCTGATAGTAAATAATTTCTCTTGCATGTAATATGCTGCAAAGATAGTATTGATAATTGCCTTATTATTTTAATTGGAAAAGGCAAATAGACTCTCCTTATTAACTCTTCATTTTACTTGGTGAGATACTTACTTACTTACTTACTTACTTACTTACTTACTTACTTACTTACTTACTGGAATGTGGCAGAGAGAGGTTCTACCATGGTTGGCCTGAAGCTTCCCCCCCCCCCCCCAAGTATTTTATTTACAATGGCTGAAAATTGAATTGAATCTTGAACATTGCATAAGCTTATATCAGCTAAGGATAAAATTCAGAAATCATCCTTTAATTTAAGCCAATATACAGATATTTTTAGGGGTGAGAAGGGATCTTTTATAAAGTATTTTCAGAGGCCATCTAGTCCAGTCTCCTCCTTGGTGCAGGTTTTTTCCCCCCTTAGTATTCTCTCCCTTACACAAATTCTAATATTGTTCCTCTTAGCAGATTTTAAGCAAAGAAAATAGAATTTCAGGCTGTAGTTAAAACTTAGGAATTTTATTCTGTTTTTATAATTCAATTCGGATATGACATTATGCATTGTTTTTCCTTTGAGTTGACCAAACAACCATAAATCTCTACTTAATGCTCTAGAATGGTGGTTCTTAGATGGGGTTATTTAGGCATATCCTGGGATATTGGAACAACTTGTAATTACTTATTTGTGAATCATGGATCTAATATACTATTGTATAAAACAACCGAGTGGGGTTTTTTTTGTGAGGGTAATGATATTATCTGAAACTGGGAAAAGGAGCAGTTAGGTCAAACAATGTATGAACTACTGTTATATTATAATTTAATTTGCTCACTCAAATATCAGAGTATTACTATAACAATAAGTAACATAATTCTTTTAATATGAATGTGAGCAGACAATACATTTCAACAGAAATATTAAAGTGTCCTGATTCAAATTTCATTGTGACAATTATTTGTTTTGAAGATAGAAGATTTTGATCAGGTTAGTTACATACATTATATAGTTACGTACATTTTTATTTTTAGGGTTGCAATTGTCTCTAAGACATTTGAAGGAAAAACTGATAAAAAAGAACGGTGGTATGGAACCCAGTACAAGCAAGAAAAGATTTCTGATGAAGTCATTAAGGTATGCTTAGAGCACTGAGAGTGTCTTGTTAGTGGTAACAGGCCCAAATATGTGTTTAAAAAAATATGTACACTATTGCAAAGGAAACTAACCACGAAGCTGAGTTGAATATGTTCACCACTTGAGTTATTTATAAAAGTAATAAAGGTGGGATACAAATAAAATATAAATTTCCATATCTTTAATGTCTTTAACTATCCAAAGTATTTGTGTAATTGAAGCTGACAAAAGACAGCTATTTTCATGGTAATATTTGTATGGAACAGTCTAGTAATCCAATTATAGGTTATAGTATGGAAACAATCCTTAGCTTATGCATGTCATATTCTGCATTATGATTACAAAGAAAATTAATACAATGGACTGTGGCTAATAACAATCATATATCAAATATTGCAGTATGTTACTAACCAGTTTTAATTTCGGTTGCAATTTTGAAGAACATAAATATCTAAAGATATAATAAGCAGGGTTTCATTGCAATTTCTTTTTTTTTTTTTAAATAATCTTATTTATATTTATTTTGCACAGAAATGGCAAAATGCTGATCTTAATGGGAAATTCAAGCTTCCGATGAAAAATGAATTTATTCCTACTAACTTTGAAATTGTATCTTCAGAGAAGGATGCACCACAATACCCAACGTTAATTAAGGTATATTTGACTTCCATAGTTAATAATAATGAATGTGATTTTACATGAGTGCTGTACAGGCTAGTTCTGAAGTGAATCATCAGCTCCATTCATATTCATTAAATTGTTTAATTTGAATTTCTAATGTATTTTTGAAATTTAGTTCCAGATCAAATTGCACAATCCTAGTACACAATGCAGATAGTCAGTTTGGCCTAGTGATCATGGTATTGAAATAGGAGCAGGAATAATTCCCTCCATACTCACCGTCAAGTTAGAACACCTGGGACTTAACCCACCCCTTTGCCGGTGGATCGCCAACTTTCT
>JANHFJ010007601.1:25781-37490 GCA_032468195.1 Cerberus rynchops | reverse complement strand
ATTAGTTTGCAATTATGCACAACTTGTCTATAACTGAGATGATGAAAAAAAATCTTTATATCATTCACACTAACCAAGACATATACAAAATAGTTAGGCTAAATTAATATGTCTGCTTTGATTCCAGAGGCTGGGAGGGAGGGTGCTAAGATTGTGAGCACAACTTTATTTTCTGTTTGATTGTATCAAATGTCTTGTTTAGATGATATTCAATAAAAAGTGAGACAAATATACAAATCCTACCCTATGAGATACGTGTTCTGGTTATATATGTTAGAAATTGCTGAACATAAAGTATGCCATTTTGTCTACAATGTGACAATTCTGAGCAATTATTCTACCTCTGTGTCATCTTTCCAGTTAATTTAAACAAATTAGGTTTGCAGTATCCTAAAAAGAAAGTCTAATCCTGATACCAACAAGCAGTAATCTCAATTTAACTTCATTAGCTGAGGTACAGGATCCTTTACCAGAAAATTACTCTGATAGGCCATCAGTTTAATACTGTAGTTCTTTATTTTCATAACAGTGCCTTGTGTGAATTTTACTACATTCTTTAAATTAACCATATCTTTCTGGAAAAAAATGCACTTTGGTTCTTGAAGTTTCATAAAAATTGAGAAGAAATGGACTGGGGGAAAAAATCTGATATCCATATTTAAGTTGAAAGACATCAACCTCTGCTAATAAATTGTCTGTTAATTTTTTTTATTTAAAATAAACAAATATATTTTTGGAAAGCTTGTGGTAAATTTAGTACATTTTTTAATCCAGCAATCTTACTGAATTAGCATTTACAGTTCTGAAGCATTACCTAATAAAACTGTAAACAACTAAAACTGTAAAAAACTGTTGACAGCCCTGTAATAGACAGTAGAAGCATCTTTATTTTAGACCAAATCATTGGTCTAGCTAACTGCTGTTTTAATAACAGCTGATCTTTGTTTGGTTCAGACAGTTCTTTTCAGCTCTATTTGAAAATGCCCAGAATGGAAACATATGCTGTACTATTATCATAGAAAGCACATGTTACTATCACAGAATAATACGTTCCTTTTCCTTTGATAGTAAATATTCATTTCTTTGTAAGTTCTTAATACTGAGTTCCAAGAGAAAATGAGACTAGAAAACAAAATGAACTGTGCACAGTACTTAAATATTTGGAGCAAGTAAAATGAATCCTCAGGCTGACAGGAAAAAAAAAAGGCATTTGATGGTATCAGAGAGTTACACTTTTAAAAATACTGTTATGTTTAAAGTTTGAGCAGAGGCAGGGGGAGCAAACTTTTTTAACAGTAGATATACTGTTTGTAGTAGAAATACAAATAAAAAATAAATAATCAAATAAATAAATAACTATTGAGATATTTACATTAGCCTGCTAGAATTGGGTTTGTCTATAATGTATATTTTACAACAGTAGAATGTATTATTTTCAGGAATTTAATATCTGAAATGTGTTCCAAAAGTACAAAATACATTTCCAGTTTAAAATCTCCTAGTTAAAAAAAAAGTCCTAGTGATTCTACATCACTAAATTTTTTAACTTTTAACCGAACTCCCAATATTTCATTTTCTTGCCAAGAAAATCCTGGCTGCATCCTTAAGGCTCCTACAGATCTGGTAAGAACAAAAGCTACTGTTGTGCCAATCCAAAGATCACTTACCAGGTAAGGATATTAACAAGCACTTCTGCAGTCATTTAAATGGAAGAATCCAGTTCACAAGTCAAATGGTGCAATATTAGGATGTGCAATTTAACCTACACAGAACAGTGATTGAGGCACATGGATTTTAATTAGCACAGATACAGTAGATCTTATTCAGGCTGGAACTAGAGGGCTTTTTCACTTTGAAAATATCAGTGAAAACAATTAGTAAAGTATGGAAGAAATTAACCTATAGCTTGGAATGAATTGTATTTTTCCACTACTATTACATAGAATATCATCTTACACAGTACCAAAAGCAAATTAAGCATTGCAAGAGTGTTATTCCAGAAATCAGTTAGTTTCCTGAAGTATTTGCCCAATATGTGGAATATTAAACTCTGTGTTTTAAAAAAAAGCTTAATTCAACAATTTTGTGAAAAACAGATGTAAAGGGTGTTTTTTTCTCTCAAAATCATGCCTTTTCATCTCAAAAGAAGACCAGAGACAACATCCTGAAACCTGTGAAGTGAATTGAAGTGATTTTTCATTGAATTCTCCTTACAACAAAGCTGTGGAGAACTAGTACAAATACAAATTTGCTTCCAGAACAAGTTTAAAAGACAGAAGTAAGAATGACTATTTGAAACACCCCTATCTTGCTTAACTGTATATGCTACATAGTTAACTGTAACCCAAAGAAAAGAGCAATTTCTCCCTTGTATGAGAACAATTAAGATAAACATTGTTACATGATTGTGTCAGGTGTAGTTAGCAAAAAATCTCAGATGTGAAATCACTTTTTTTTTAGACAAAACAATAAATAAAAACTTCTTATTCTTGAATGAGAAAAAGTAAGGTGATCTTTCAGGCTTTCCAAAGAAATCTTTCAGGACCTGTTTTTCCACATGTTTCCCATTTGTAAGAAGTAGGAAAAACACAGTTTTCTTCACTGTTTCTAGAGATAGAGATATCCAACCCAGTAGACCAGGTTAAAAAGCAGGAACGACGTGGGGAAAAAGACTCTGGAATAAGAGTCGAGTTCCAAGATGTCTATGTGTATCCGCCCCTTCCTCCAGGAACCCGATTTGCATTCTTCATAACAGCAGAAAAAACTCTGACAGTCTTTCCCATCCAGACACTCATAGATACAATTGTCTTCAAATTCTTGCCAATACATGGCATTGTTCAGTGCAATGACTGTAGGGGGAGGTCTCATCTCTAACACAGAGTAATTCTGCAGAAAAACAAGAGACAAAGAGGCTGTACCATGGCAACAACAGAAGTCTTGAAATTTCCTGGATCTAATACAAAGAAATGGTAATCCAAAGAAACCATGTTGTCCAGCTTTCTTTATATGCCAAGATACATATATTTGAATGGTACAAAGCAGTGAAATAGAGAAGAGTAGAAGTATATTTTGGTGAGCAGAAGAAAGTGTTCCACTCTTTCAGATGGCAGATGGAGTATCCTACACAATTTTTTTCTGGATGGAACTCAGGTTCAAAGGGGCTTTTCCTATTTGCATACCACTGTGAAAGAGACATAAAATGACATCTATTTTCTGCCATGTTCCCATGAGCGTTTTTCTCCCTTGGTTTCAGTGTACAGGTGACACAGATGTATGCCAGACTTTCTGTATCTGTGCAGAAGATACAGAAAGGAAATATTTTTCCTCTTATTCTACCTCCATGCACAAAGAACCTCAAAGTGTATAAAGTGAATTGGGCTTTGCCATACATTCCCCTGTATTGACATCAAGCAGTGATTGGAAACAGACACAGAATATGGGTGGGCAAAGTATGAAACATGTTGTGTTGGGATAATGATTTTAATGAATCAGGGATTTATAGGTAGCACTTGAACTCAACAGTGGAGAAAAACCCAAAGACACTTTTGTTGATTTCCCAATGTGAAAGGGGAACATACAGATTTAATATACACTATGATGGCATGGTTCTTTAAGAATGAGTAATAATAATAGTTTAATTAAAATTATAATGGTGTTTAATATATGTTTACAAATAAAATATTGAAGTTCTAAAATATTCATACTCACCATCATATGACCAAAGCTGACATCAGGCAGCTCAAATAAATAAAAAAGTAAAGTATAAGAACACAAGTTATAAAACAATGCATTTTTTTGATATTTTAATTATTAAGGAAATCATAAAAGATTCCATAGCAGCACAATTGTATTTGTGTCTATGAATAATTCCATTCATTCAGAAAGTTTACTATTGAGTAAACATGAATAGAATTGCATTATCGTATTCCATTTATTTCTGGTAAGTGTCCACCTTATACAACAAGATCCAAGACAACACATATGCTTTTACCTTTTCATGAATATAATTAGGAAATGCTTAATTTAAATTGCAATATTTAACTCAGCAGAGCAAGCTGTATGATTCACCTGTAGCTGCAATTACCACAAGGAAAAAAAGTGGTTCCCACCAATCTTTCTGTAAACCTAATCCCAATACCAGTCTTAACATTGGGTTGATTTCAAGTAGAAGTGAATTGTCAAATACTGATTTTTTGCATAAAAAGAATATATTCTCTGGGATTTAAAACAAAGTAACTATTTTTTCTAAAAAAAATTTTGAGATAACAGGGAAGTGATCTATAAATTCTACTAGTTCAAACAAAGAAACAAAAACCAGGTTTGTATTATTGGTTCTAGTAAACTGGCAAATCATCACATTTTGCAGCATTGTATTATGGGGTTTTAATAGCCTGGTCATCAATACCAATTAAGGATCTGCTAAACTTTATTTGGAATTAGATGTGAGCAATCTCACAGTCATGTTTTATAGAGATGGAAAGGTTGCAGTGAGCAGGAAAATAATGGAAATGTATAGGGCTATACATTTATGATCAAAACCAGGAATGTATTGTTTTCTACTTTTAAAACATTTTCTTTGTTTTAAAACTATATTAACATTGATTGATTATGTGGCATCAAGTCATTGTTGAGTCTCATGATCGATATTAGTATTATTTACAGATTAAAGTTTTGCAAGAAACCAACTTCAAAATAATGCAATTGTTTCTAACAGTTGGGCTGTAGGTTGAGTAAAATCATTGTAGAATTTAAATGGAAGGTTTTCAGTAGAGGCATGACTGAACTGAACAGTTACTACCAGTAAAGACCAGACCCTTGTCACTCTGATGATCCACTGTCATTATTCTAATTTATGAATTTGTTATAATTAATTCAATAATTTATTAGGCATGTTCATTTTACACTACCGTAGATATACAAATCCCTGAATTCCTGTATAGTACACTAAAATACTAGAGGTATTTATCAGTCATATTTATACAGCTGCACATCTCATGATCATCCCTTTCAGTTGGGATAAAATGAAATAGAATAAAATAAATACGGTAAAAGCATTTCAGTGCACTAATTCCGTGCATTTGTAGTACAAAGGACTCTTACAGCGAACTCCTCTTATTAGACAGCATTAGCCAAAGTGTTTATTTAAGATCTAAATCCAATTAATGATTAATCTCTGTGACAATGCAGAACAATTGTGCTCCATTTTCAATAGAACTTTATCTTACCGACTTTTTCTTTTTTGTACAGTGTGGCTTCCTGCAACTTGAGTAGTAGTTCAGGGTTGCATACTCCATCAAAGCGGCAAAGACAAATAAGAAGCATACGGTCACAAAAAGGTCCATTGCGGTGACATAGGAAACACGCGGCAAAGAGTTCCTTGCAATGGTGCTCAGAGTTGTCATGGTTAATACTGTGGTGATACCTGGATAACAGAACATAATTGTCTTGTAATATTTCCAGAAATGTAGCTATCTTCAATTTTTAGAACAAAACCTTGCTTATTAGAGCATGAGTTTTCTTAGACTGTAACCTGGATTCCTTAAGGAATTAGATCATTTTCAATTTATGTTCCTGATTGTATCTCCTGGATAATGAGTGTTTTGGCATTATACTTTCTTTCATATTTTATATTCTTCAACTATTATGAAGAAGATATTTAAATGTATCAAATTCTATTACAACATATTTCATAAGATCATACTTGTTACAGAAAAATATTCATAAATCACCATTCAAATTCATATCTGATTTTAAAGGACATCATTTAAGTTTTAAATTGCCATATAGCTACATTTAGAAAGGGAACAATATTATTCGTAAACTCACAAGAAGTGACATGCTTCAATAATATAGACAGAAACCACTCATCTACTGTATATGCAATCCCATCCATGTCAGAAGTGTTAGTTATATTATTGCAATTTAATCCAAATGGATGGATGCAACACCCACCCACCCCCAATTGAATTGATTGTTGCAATAAAAAAACTAAAATGAATGGGGGGGGGGGGAAATCTGGAAAGAAAAAAATAGACACATAGAATATAGTATACAAACAGTCTTCTACTTATGGCCACAATTAAGCCCAAAATTTCCATTGCTAAGCAAGACGGTTGTTAAATGAGCTGCATTTCTTTTTATGACCTTTTTTGGCCACACTTGTTAAGGGTTAGGTGAATTATGTGCTTTTTAAGTGAATCTGGCTTCCTCCACTGACTTTGCTTGTCAGAAGTTAGCTGGGAAAGTCTCAAATTGTGACTCAGGGACACTGCAACTGTCATAAATACATGCCAGTTACCAAGTGCCCAAAGTTTGATCATGTGATCATAGATATGCTGCAATGGTCGTAAGTGTGAAATACAATCCTAAGTCACTTTTTCCAATGCAGTTGTAACTTTGAATGACTGTAAACAATTGGTTGTAAGTTGAAGATTGCCTGTACTTTTTTGTGACTGAACTTTAACATCTGAAAAATATATCAAGAAAGCAAATGTAAGAAAATGTTGTTTTATTGAAAGCTTCAGGAACTGCAGTATATATTTCAATAAATTATTTGACATCTCTGTTCTCTGCTCATTATTTTTTTCCATGTGCATTCTTTATTACACCATAGCCTGTATTGCAAATGAAGAGTTTGCTAAAGCGGATGAAATCTTTATACAGTTGGAGCACTTCCCGAAAGCCCCAGTATTTTTAAAATTAATATCATCAGATGCATTAAATTTTATAGCAATGGATCATAACTGAATTTAGAGAGTGACATCCAGAACTTTTTGGGCCCAGTAAATTTCCCTATTCATTCTAGTTAAATAACATTAATTGACTTTAACAAGTAAGTCACCAAGTAACATTAAGGTTACTTTTAGCAGCAAGCTAAATTGCAAACAAATGTCCCTTGAAATATATTTAGAATCAGGCATTATTTTACTATTTCTGTTGAAATATCTCCCCCTTCCCCACGGCAGCTAGGTTGAACAAACAAGGTGAATCAATGATTGTACACAGGAGAGTAAAGGATGGTTTTTTTTACTACAAAACTCTTAAATCTATGCTTCATTTCTGTATTTCTATATTAATACAGTTTGTTTATTGCCTGCAACCTGGACAAAACTTACAATCAGAATCATATTATGATTTCTTAAAATCATATCATCCATAACCATGACCTAATTTTCCAACTGAACAATAAAAATTATAAACTAAAGTAGTTCAGTATGGTTCTGTTGGTTATAATTAATCTCCAAAAGCCTTTTCTGGAAGATGCTGGTTCTAGAATGCTATGTGGGTGGGGACTATGTGTGCTTTAAGGGGACAAGTCTTTCCAAAGAAGGACGACTACAACAGAGTATATTTGCCAGAGATGGAAATATTTAGTGGCTACTCCCTTATTATCCAGTAAGATAGCCAGAAACTAATGGGTAGAGGCAGTCTATAAATATCTAAGCTGTGAGCCACATAGGATGTCATAGATAGCAACCAATAATTTGAATTGCACTCAGAGATTTTTTTAATAATCTAATTCAGCTCAGGCAGCAAAGGTGTATGATAAAAATATGGCAGCATCAAGACAAAGTGACTAAGCACATGCATCACTGCATTCTGGACCAGTTAAATTTTCCACATAATCTTCAATGATAGCCCATGTATAGTAAATTAGAGTAATCTAATCAAAAGATGCTAAGGGCATGAATCAGTGCATTTTGTTCCAGGTAAGATTTCAACTGATACAGAAGGTGCAACTGGGCAAAAGCTTTTCTGGTCATAGTATTTAACTATACTTTGAGCAAGAAGTCATGAGTCCAGGACTCCCAGATTGTGAATCTGCTCTTTTGACTTCTTTTCCATGCAGCCATTATGTGGATCCATTCACTCACAAAACACCAGGTCACAAATCCAATTTTTGGAAATGGTCCAGAAGATATTGTGGTCAACAGTATCAAAAACTGCTGCAAGAGCTGGAAGGACAAGCAGAGGTGCATCCCTCCAAATTCTACCAAAGGTCATCCATAACAGCAACCAATGCAGGTCCAACCCATGTAGATGTCATGACTAATGACATTTTACAGCAATAATGTCAGTACTGAATGGTAACAGGCAGAACCATACAAGGATAGCTTATAAGAATGGCTTTTCAAATATTCTGTTTGTGCAGCATCCATACATAATGACTCATTCTGAAAACTGTGAGCTGCCCATTAATGCAAGAAAGTTATTACACCAGAGTCACTGAGAAAATAAGCCTTATAGCTTAACTATTTTTTGTTCAAACTTCAGCGATAGTTTGGTTTCCAGTAACAGTGACTAGGTGTCTGCAGCAAACCAAGCTTATGTCAAAATGATGATGCATATGGTCACATCCTAATGGAGATCCTGCCCATACCAATTGGCATTCTGATGTCTAATGCAAATATACGTAAGTCACTATTTTTGTAGCATGGCATCAAAATATATTTTAGTCACTTGTACCCATTGCAGTGAATAATGACCACTACATTCTACCTCTTCAAAACTTACTAAAATTCTGAATATATGTTTTATTTACTATTTTAATTACAATAGTAAAAAGTAATACAACTAAACTTACATAAAGAGAAGGGAATGCCAAAAAGAACAAGTAGAACAAAAAAGAAAAAATATAACAGAATAAAATAAATATATAGTATAAAGAAATGACTTCCAACCTTTGTCACAACAAGTGTAAACAAATCCAGTAAACTATACCCCCTGTAAGATAACAAACAAGTATACCTTTGTCCCATATTCCACCCCTTATCTACCGGTATAACAAATCTATAAAATATCAACTTTTCAGTCCTATTGTCTGTAAATAGTTCATAATGGGTTATTAGAACATTGCACAAAATCTCCTATTTTAACCTTGGTCAAATAAGCCAATTTTATTTTCCTTCCTAACAGTCTTAATCTTTAATTCAATAAAAACATCCTAACATTTGTAAAATTTGGATCTCTTATTCAATTCCTGCAATGCTGCATGCTTTGAACCTTATAAATTTCCCACAAATCAGAAAGCATTCATTTACTGAAATGAGAATACCATGGCAGATAGTTTAAACTTCAGCCTATGCCTCCTCAGAGTCAGACTGGCAACGTAGGATTCATTGAGAGAAATAACAGGTTGCTACTAGAAAAGTCAGGACCAGGGTTTTTTGTCAATTGTGTAAAACCACTTCAATGTAAACATTTAATTTTTTTTTAATTTTGAATTGAAGTCGCTTGTAATAAAAATGGAATTCAGGAGTGAATTTTGAGAAATGAAAGCTACTTAGAGCTGTGTTTGATTTTTCCTCTTCTGTAGCGTTTTGCCTAATTTAAAAAAGGAAGGGATTTAGATATCTCAGATTTTTATAAGCCACCAATAGAAATGGTTTTAAATATTTGTTTTAGGTATATCAGACTCTGTAATCATAGAATAATGATCAAAGACATGAAAAAAAATTAACTCTGTGCTTTATGCAAATTCTACTAAAGCATAAAATCATTTCTAGAAAGGTCTTGAATTGTTTTTCTGCTCACACTTGTAAAACCTCTTTCACTGAAACATCAGAGGATAGTAAATATTTATTGTAAAGTTTGAACCTATTAATTATTGACATTAAAAAAAAATTACTGGAAAAATGGCCAGTAAGTAAATTGCTTCTTGAATAAGTTTTGAGTTGCTCAGATCACAAAATATTGGTAATCACAATGCTGCACAATCTGCAGAGACAAAGTATACAGTTAGGATTCCTAGATATCGCAAAGGAAAGAGCAAAACAAAATGCATGCTAAGGTTCCCGTGCCATCACCTTGTGTTTCTAGTTGCTCTTACTTAGCTAAAGCAGTAACTCCATTCCAGGGCAAGACATGATACAATTCCAGGGCAAGACACAAACGCTGAATTCTACTTATTTTAGCCTGTTGTCATTAATACTGGCTTCTTAGACAAGTTTCAGAGAATCCCTCAAGCCAACCTCTGACTTCCCCTCATGATTATTGATCAGCTAAAATGGCTTCATTGCATTTATAAGTAGGGTACAATATTTGAAAGCTCTAATTGCAGTTGCTCATATATTCACATCTGTATGTTACATTTCTGAGAGCTCAGATATGAAAGCTTTTCAATTATGAGACCTATTTTCTTTCAGCACACCATGTGGCACTGGAAACCCAGCATCAGTTAATGGTTGGTGGGTCCAAAACCAACAAATTCAAATTCAAATTCAAATTTTATTGGTCACATGCACAGTCATACATGGTACAATATGCAGTGAAATGCTTACGCAACCATTCACGACCACAGGTAAGTTAGGGCAGAATAGGAGGGTAGGGTAGGAATAAGTTAAAGAAAGAAGGTAGTTGGGAAGGTGGGTATTTTGTGTATATGTAAACAATCGTAGTTCCTATTTTAATCATTGTTAATGTGTCTGATTTAGTGTCCATATTGCTTGTGGAAACAATCTATAATTGCTGAGTAAGAATCTTGTCTAATTTGCCTCACTAAAGTTACTGCAAGGATAAAATAAGTGGCATAAGAATATAGCAGCCATTTTGAATTTCTTGTGGTAAGCATGTAATAAAAATAAGATGAATAAATATATTGTCAGTGGACTTGTCTATAATAGGGGCTGAGTTTCTTGAATTCTTGAAACACTGTAGAAATACAGAACGAATGTGTGATGGTTGCATGTAGTTAGCATTTAAAACATTATTTATACTGGCCCAGTATAAATTATATATTAGGCTAAATAACCAGGAAAAAGTGTCTCATCTCTCTAGACCTCAGCTACAGAGAAGAAAGTCCTGTGTGTCGAGGCACTATTTTTACTGTGTGTCAGTGAACAAAATGTAAAACTCCACCAAAGCAGAAGGAACATCATGCACAGAAGGCCTGTCCAATAGTTATGGTGCTGTCAGGCACAAATAACCAAAATGACAGCATGAGCTGATCAAGCTGCATGAACTAGCTGCATGCCGAGTTAACAAGAATCCTGCATGACTAACTTCATTTTTGGGGGGGAAATGCCAGATAAATGTTTCAAGGATTCTGGGTGAGATAAGATCTGCATCACTTCCTGTGTGCGAGGACTCTAAGCTTGCCTTTTTTTTTTCTCTCCCATTCTGCCTCTATGTTTATTACATCTGGTAATATCAAAATGAGATTTGGGGAGTATTTTTTTGTGGATTATTTCACCACTATTCTAGCCTGTCTTCTTTTTAAATCATCTAAAAATTGGGATAATAGATTATTATTTACACAATAATGATGGCTTATTTAAAAAAAAATTATCTGCTTTTCTAGTCTCGTGAACACTCAAGGCACCTAATAAAACTTAAGCAGAAGAACATATTATTTAATGTATAAATCAAAATACTAAGGAACAATTTTAACGTATATTTATATGCTATATTTGTTGAATATGTGCCACTAAATTGCTTTTAACTCCTAGTGATCAGATAGATGTTTCTGCAAGGTGATTTATCCCTTAACCTAAGGTTTCAAACTAGCGGCCCGCAGGATGGATTCATCATATGCAGGCCACACCCACCCTAGCTCCGCGAAGGGAAAAAATATTTTGATACATCACTTGACAGCAATGTGATGTAGCAAGTTTGACACCCATGCCGTAACCTATTTCTGAGTTCTTCCATAACTCACAATGTTGTTTTCATCTCCACTATATTTGTGTCCATCTAACTTGTGGGCCTTCT
>JANHFJ010007594.1:324295-337042 GCA_032468195.1 Cerberus rynchops | reverse complement strand
GGGAAAATAGCATATAGATAGATATATAATAGAATTCATTATAAACATAAGTATATTAAGAGGAGGAGGTGGAAGACTAAGATCAGATATATCTAAAGTTATTATTATGATAACGGTGCAAAAACATATTGGAATATATAGTAATATAGGATTATAAATGCAGGGGAGTTAGAGATATAATTTGGGGACTGATTAAATCCTATTCATAACTGGTTTTATTGGTGTCTATAGAAAACTGAGATACTGAAAATGTGAACTACTGAGTGATATTTATAACACTAAAACATCAAGAGATTTAATTTAATAGGGGTTAACAAGTATATTGTATGAAGAAATGGATATTTATATTTATTTTTTGGCAAAAGTGATAAGGAATCATAAAGAGAGAATAGTATTGTTTAAAGCCAATGAGGTAAATTTAGAAAAAAAACCCAAAAATGGGAAAAATAAAGAAATAAGTATAAATTGGGAAATAGTAAAACATTTCCCAATTTCTAGGGATATATTATATAAGAATATTTTATAATTATAATGAGTATATTAAGGTTGCTGGAAGATAATAACTATATTATTATTGGTAGCATTGTGTAAAAAATATATTAACCCAGTCATTACATTGTCCATAAAAAAAACGTTGGTTGTTAAAGGAAAACTACAATAAAACATATATTTAAAAAAAAAAAAGAAAATAGGTGATTGTTGATTCTCCTAAAATTCTGATTTTCAGAACTGTTGAACATAATATCACTTTGGGATGCCTGGCTAGAATATCAATTGAGAGAGGAGAAGCAAAGGGAGATAGAATTAAATAAGAAAACTAATTCTATAGTTATTAGCCTACAATACTATACTTTTCATAAGTGCTGCTTTATTCTTCCCAGTGTTAAGTGTTAAAAAGGTACCCTGTGGTTTCTATTATCACTAAAATGCATGCTCTTCATGTTTGATAAAATAAAGTTGGAGTCTCACATTATTAAATGGTATTGGAAAAAACTTTAAAGTAATATGATTAAAAGCACAAGCACAACCATTGTTTTGTATATATTGGCCTGTGGTTTCTACTTGTCTTTTACCTAATTGTGAAATTAGTTAAAAGGCAAATAGAAAAACTGAAGTGTGCATAGTGTGTCTGTGTGCATGCTTGAACACCACACTGTATAAATAACATGTCTGTCTTGAAATCATTAAAAGCAACTGCTTATTTTTTGGCTAGCTGCATGGAGATACATGCATCACTACCCCTTGAATTCTATACATTGAAAACAAAATTAAAGTAACTGAAACAGTAGTGAATATTTGCTGATATTCCGGAATCAATTACTTTTAAAGACACATGCTATTGAAAGATTCTCCCCCCTCCTTTCTTTTTTCGTTGAACAATAGGGTATATAGAACTAGGAACATTCTTGGAATTTATGTTTTATATTTATATATGTGAATATGTTAACAAATGTTTTAATGAAAAGGCAGGCATTCACTTGAAAAATGTGTGCATCTTTGCATAAGTAGTCTGCTAATAATTGGTGGGGTTTTTTTAGTTTGCAGTGCCACCTTGTGGGAAAGTAGAATATTACAAAGGACAAAATAGCCTTTAATAACTAAAAAATAATGGCTAAGAAGAAAAATAATGCAGTCAAATAGTATAGTAGTAGAAAACTTAAGTATTAGAAATATAGTTTAGTATATTTGAAAATACAGTTATGGCTATAATTAAGCAGAGTATAAAAATATATTGATAAAGCTTAAAGACTGAAATACACTGAAATTTGTAAAACTAATATTTATTTACCAGAAAGTAAGTAAGGTTTCCCATGCTATCACATCAAAACATTAATTTCTAAATTTTTCAGGCAAAATCTGTACTTATCATACAAAGCTTCTATATTTGCATTTTGAAGTGATTAATAATAAGGATTGTGTGAAAGATCTGATTTTGCTTGTAGAAAATGTTACCCTGGCATATTGAGAGATTAAATTATTCAGTTTTAATGCTTTGGTTTGTTTCTGCTATCAGGTTAACAAACATATGGGGTATCCCTTGGTACCTGAGATGAAACCTTCTCCAAAAGTAACGTATTAAAGGATAGGTTTTCTTTAAATATTTATATATTTATTGGGTACTTTCAAGTTATTGTACCTTATCCAATTTAGACAGTAAATTTAAAGACACCAAGAGTGATATGCAGCTCTTAATAACTTTAAAGAAATACAATTCTTGGAAAAAATCCTCAGTATAAGATTACATTTTCAAAGCATATGACAAACAAATTGCAAAGTTACTTTAAAATAAATTGCTTCAGAGACATAACATTTAAGCATTAATTGTTCACTATTCAGAGTTTCTGGAGTAAACTGAACCTAAAAAAATAACTTAGAAGGGTAATATAGCAGTTAAACTTCTGTTTTTAAACTGAAGGAGCTCAGAATATTGTTTGCAAGCATAGATTTAAAGATTGTTGATTAGATACAGATGTATTTTTATTTGAGTAGATCTATTCTCTTCTAAATATTCATAAATCTCTTGGAAATATAAGATCAATGCATATTTAAAACTAGTCAGTTTTGAGTGATGAAACAGGTGGGGGCCCAATGTAAACTGGTTATTAATGTTCTAATTTTATTATGTGCTATTATGAATGGAAGTAATTTTATTAAGACTTACTGTAGAGAAATATTGGTTTGAATAGTTTCAGTTTTTTAATCAGTTTAGGGGTCTGGCCACCAAATGGCAGTCTTGTTCTGTTCTTAAAAGCAAAGCTGAGTGTAAATCTGGCAGAGCATAAAACATGAAAATGGAAGAAAATGTTAATGTCTCCAATTCAGAAACATTAGGAGTGCACTATAGTGGTCTGTGCTGTTATAACAAATGTATTCTAGAACAGATTGTGTTGAAATATCATCTCCTAGCAATGAGGTATTTTGTTCTTCCTTCCATTTTTATTGTTTAGGTGTGTGAAATCTCAGCCACACAGCCATATGTTGATGGATTGCCAGGTTGCCTATTAAATTACAATAAAGTGAACATTCTTTAGAGAAACAGGCCTGGTTTTATTTTTTTTCACAATGCAGAGGAACTTCATGATGGATGTGACCAAATGACTCATTACTGGGAAGAAGAAAATTGGTGACCTATTTGTTAAAGTTTTACAACAATGATGTGCTGTTTCTGTAACAACATGAAGAGCACATGATAGATTTGTGGGTGGAGCCCATCATCTGTTCCTCTTTTTAAAAAACAGCCCTTTTATCGATCTCATTCTGATTGCAAGCACTTTGTGGAACATCATCGAAGGCAGATGTATAGAGGAAGGTTTTTATTAGATTTTACATCTACTAGAATTACAAATGCCTACCAGAATTACAAAAGTGGGAGTGGGGGTTCCAATAGAGAAACTATTGAAGTCTGAGGTTTTCTTAAAAGTTAATTGAAGCCAACTTAGAAATATACAAGTGTAGGATTGAGAGGGATCTGGAATTCACCGGACAGACAAACAGCTGCCTAATCTTGCATGAGAACTTCTGGTGATAAACACCTGTAACTACAGGAGGGAATATGTTCCACAGTTATGAATCATAGAACATATTGCTATTATTCTTTGATAAATTCATAAAAATGCCTTAATGCTCAGTAAGTTAAAGTTTAGATGTTATATATCCAAGCTGGCGAACCTATAGCATGTGTGCCCCAGCTGGCACACAGAGTCATCTCTGCTGGCACACCAGCCGTTGCCCCAACTCACTGACTGCACATGTGTGTGCGTGATTCCTGTGCAATGGCACATGCATTCGACTCCCATATGACTGCGCATGTGCGCAAAAATTCACATGTGACTCCCGCACAATTATGCATGTGTGAGACTCCCATGCGATTGCATATGCATGAGACTCCCACACGATTGTGCATGTGTGAACATCTGCAGTGTGTGCATGTGTGAAAGATACTTGCGTGATCGCACATGCATTAAGACATGCAAGCATAAGAATTGCACATCTGTGGAAGCTGCACACATATGCGGAATGCACGTGTGCACGCAAAGCAAATAAGAGTGCACACGCGCTCACATTTGGTAGTCGACGTCGAAAAGGTTTCCCATCACTGTTATATATAGTAATATATGCAGTACTATAGGTCTATAATTAACCCTCCACTCTATTATATATTTTCTGTTGTTAAGTCAGAATGTCTTTCTTTCACTCATCATCTAACTTTCAGAGAGAAAAGCAAGATAAACTCTTAACATTCACAATTTTGGTGCTGAAGGCTAGATTTGTCATGCCAAGGAGCATACTCCAATAGGTATCTGGGGCCAGACTACATTAATTCATTACAAGTTACATCATTCATATCAAGAATGCTTCAATATGAATTTGGATCCTGATGATTTTGTTTGTTTTACTTTACAACAATCTACCAGTAGCATTAGTTTGCCATTGCTTTCTTCTGGAATCTTTTTCTAGTCTAGACTGGCTCAATGACTCAAGAATTCCTTGAAAATCTTACATCCAAATGCTAACCAGGTCTGATACAATTTACATTCTGAGCCCACCTAAGATTGACCAGGTGCAGTTATTGTGAAACTAATGTCATTATTTTCCTTATGTTCCAGGTTAACAAATTTCAATTCAGTAGCACTTTTAAAGGGAGCAGGAATGCTTGCTTAAGTCCAGAAGTTGTATAGTAATTTAGGATGAGCACGTATATTTTGAATTTTCTTTGCAAACATTTTTTAAACTATTTGTAGACCTCATCATCTCTAACATATGAGTAACTAGGGAAGCAATTGAAGTACAAATACTCACGCAAATTTGGGATCGCATTGCACTTGCCAGTAGCACTGAGGTACTTCTGGGTTGAAAGGATTAGCCAATGACATCACTATTGCCTGGGGGGTGTTAAGTTGGGGGGAGTCCTTTTCTGTCCCTGGCAGGATCTCTGGAGCAAAGGACACACAGCAGCACTTGCCTCTCAAATGCAGGCTTGCTAACCTCCAACCCAGCAACCTAACTGTGCTAGCCACAGTACTCCTGTAATTTGGGATTAGAAGCCATGATTTTCCCCTGGTGAACAAGACAGGTGTTGATGCTACTCTCATTTGTGATGTCCTAGTTGACAGTTTACATTTAAATTGTTAAAGTCATAGCTAGAGATTACTAAATTGTTTATGTAGGATGATTTACCAGAGATAAGGAGAGTATTTCTCAGATGGATTAGGCCTCAGGTTCAATATTAATGCATATACAAGATTTTCCAAAAACATGTGTCAATAACAGTGCATATAAAAATTATAGTACTGTAGAAGAAAGAACATTACCATTACTATGCCACTGTATCAGAGGAATACCTAAGCGATTCCTTGTTGGATCTGAAATCATTCTTTCCTTGAGATAGTTTTTTTTAAATGATAAACTAATGGTATTTATGGTACAATAATTCTTGGTTTAAGTGATTTATCATAATGTTCTTTAAATGGAGAGAGAGATTTTAGAGTAGAAATAACCATATTTCCAGAAGAGGAATTATCATATTCTTCTGGATCATGTAATTGAAAACTTTAAATCTTTTTTTTTTAAATGAAGTGATACTTGTTATTACCAGTGGTGGGATGCAACCGGTTTTACTAACGGTTCAGTGAATGCGTGCTTTGCGTATGCACGCACCATCCGCACTGCTGCGCAGCTTCAAAAATGCAGCTAGTGAATTTACCAGAGGCAGCCAGAGTGAGTAGGAAGGCTGCAGAAGCGTGCAAAACAGCTGTTTCATATGTTTCAGCTGAGCTAGAAAGAAAAAAAAAGGGGCTATAGGACAGGATAGGGCAGAGGAAGGTGGGTGGGGCCAAATGCTCATGCCATTACCAGTTTAATAGAACAGATGTGACCAAGCTGAATACTAGCATTGGTTATTACCTTCCCAAAATAACAGAATGGTTATTGAAGTAAATAGAAATACAATGATATGAAATATGATTTTGTCACTCATTTTAAATTAGATTGAAAAATTATTTACAGCAAGGAACGAGTATAGCATACAACACAAGTGAAAAGCCACTCTTCTGAATCTCTATTCTTTTAATGCTTTATTACAGCATGTGCCATGGAGCCCTTTGTACAGTTTTATGTTTTGCTTGTGCTTGTTTTAGCCAGGAATCTAGTTTAAGACGAACCTCTTATATAAATCAAGCAACAATGTCAATATGATTTCTAGGATCCAATCCGATTTAATTGACATCTACTATAGTTGTTGTATGGTATCTCAGCTAAGATGGAGCCTCTTACTCATTTACACAGGACGCCCTGATAAAAATCTCAGTTGTTCCAACCTTTAAAAAAGGAAGAGTTTTGCTTAACTGAAAAAATCTTTTGCAGCTTGATGTGAATATCACCATGGAGATTTCTTCTCCCCTACCCGCAATTCTTTTTCCTGCTGCTGTTTCTTTTTACATGTAAAAATACAGATACATTCCCTGGGTCTTTCCTAACCCTTTGTCTTGCAATTTGGACCATAAATTAAGAAGGGGGGAGGGTAGTACAATTTATCTGTGGCAAATGTATTTTATAGTTTTTTGTAGCAAAACACTTGTATAATGACTAAATGAAGTGGGGGTGTGAATAAAAGACTGAGTCAAACACAATAGGGAGGAAATATGTGATCTAGTTAATTTGAGAGAATGAGTCAGTCAGCTGCCTTGGTAATTTTGAGAGTAATATACAACTGATCTCTTTCTGGACATATGGTGCAACTTTAGAAGAATTGTTATGATTACAAGTGCTTTAGTTTTTTAAAAAAATTATTTTAATTGTGTAGATTTAAACTGTTTCACATGAATTCCTTTTGTGAAAAAAATATCTGTCTTTCTTTGGTGAAATACATCAAACATTGCAGAGAACGAATTCTGGATATGGAAAACATCCAGCGGATGCTATGGTCTTTCTGGAGGATGATTTCCAGAACAAAATTATGGTTGAATTGAACACCATGTCAGCAAATAAATAGCAAAGATATCTTAATATGGCCTCTTGATTCCTGTGTGTATCCTTTCCATGTGCAAAGATTTAAATACATAATTGACAGTCTGCAGAGTATGCATGTATGTATTCCAGATGAAAGTTAAAATGTCTAGCAAACAATCTTAACCACAAAAAACCCCAAATAAACTGGTTGACTGTATGATGAAACCACTAGATATAGGCAGTGTCTTATTCATTCCCCATTGAGCGAGGGTCATTGAGGGAGGGTGTTCAGTTCAATCCATAGATAGATTCTTTCATTCCTCTTTCAAATCAACGGTTGTCTCTTTTTGTAAAAGTCCAGTTTACAATACAGCCTATGATTCCACAACCAATTGCACCTTGTTTCAGGTGACCTTGAGGATACAGATAACCCCCAAGTCAGAGCTTTAAATTCAGCAGGTTCTAGCAGGTTCACTAGAACTGATAATAAATTTTCTAGGCAGTTCGGACAACCGGTTGCTGGAAGAAATCTCCTTTTGTTTTTTTCCACTTTAGAGGGTTAATCCTGTAAGGAAGGCAGGAAAAAAACATTCTGGTGCTGTTTCTAGCTAATCTTTATTGCCCTGCTTACAGAACTGCCCACCCAGGCACATGACCCCCCAGCCACGCCCACCAAGCCACGCCCATAGAACTGGTAGTAAAAAAACTGAATTCCACCACTGGTGCAGAGTGAACATTTTAATAGAATATGGGACATGGATTCAACCTCTGCACTTGAACATATACAAATAAAATTTTCTTATGGGAAAATGATAAGCAGGCATGATCTCAGAAAATAGCTATAGGAAGTCCAGTAAGTTAGGCCAATATATTAGAGATGGAGAACTTTACTCATCTGGTCCGATATCTAAATCACAGACCCTCTGTTTGAGGTCTGCCAAAATTTTAATAAGGTCAAAAGTAAGTAAAGCTGGAGTTGACAGATCACAATACAAGGTGGTCCTCATTTAATGACTACTTATTCAGTGACTGTTCAACTTGCCAAATGAAACTGACTATTCATCCAAGTTCTGGCTGTTACAGAGACTGAATCACATGGTTGCCATTTGCAACCTTCTTTGCCTGTTACTGACAAGTAAAGACAATGGGGAAGCTGGCAGGAAGTTGCACATGGTGACAATGTGACATCTTCACTTACCAACAGCAACTGGATTTGTCAGAATTGGCCATCCTAGGGATACATGTGTTTTTTTCAGACCCTTAGCTTGAACAGAGTCAAAGACTGACATCTCCTAATAGACAGTAGATAATATCTAATATCTATAATTAGATAATATATGGGCATCATTCAGCAACATATCCTTCATATTTTATTTCTCTTTTCATTTTATTAGCTTCCTAAAAAGGTAAATTTGCAAATAGTTTCACAGTAGCCAACTACTTAATATTTGCATGAAATTATAAACATGTATGACGTCCTTCCAACAGATTAATAAAATTATCTAGTAATGTATCTGTTTGTTTGTTTTGCCAGTTATTTGCTGCAAGGAGATTATTGCAGCTCGTTTTTCAGAAAACACTGGTAGGCATATGGTAAACTATACTATCGAGCTGATTATGGTTTATTGCCTTTAAGACATATTTTTTCTTCCATGACATGTAATACCTATTGCAACTTGTAACTTTGCTTTATAGATCTTCAATATTTTTAGAAAAAGCTCTAAGCTTTGGATAATTCTGCCATTCCATGAAGGTGGCTATGATGTACATAGCAATTAACATTAAGCATTCTAATTAAATTTTTCTTTTATTTTAGTTTTAATATTTAAGAACGTGAAATATTTATATTCCATGTTTTTGAGTAGAAGGTGTAATCAGAATTTGTTGATGCACCAGATGATATGCAACAGAGGATTTAAAAAAATGCATTGACTAAGCAATTTAATTACAGTGCTTTATCAGTTAGGGATTAAAAAATTCTAATTTTGTACTTTACAAATTAATGTATGTACTGTGGCACAACTACACTTTTCTGGAGTTATGATTTAAAAAGTAATACCAAAATATGTTTTATAGAAAACTAGGATGGATTTGATTTAAAATAAAGTTTATTCACCATGAAATGGAGCTCAGTTATGTAGCATTGCTGTATATTCAGCAATATTGGGACTGCAGAATTATCGACTACTTATTCAATTATTAATGTATCTTAAATAGAAAACTATTTTAGATAGATTTTTATTACAAAAGCATTTCATTAAAACAATTTTGATAAAAATTAAAAAAATCTGATTTAAATTTAAAAAATCCAATTTAAATTTAAAAAAAATCTGATTTTTTAATTTTTTTTTGAAAAAAATCATAGATTTTTATCCACCCTGTAGAAAACTGCAGAAAAGGTGTAAGTAGTAAAAATAAACTAATATATTTAAAAGGAGATTAAAATTTCTATAAACATTTATATGAGTATTGGTGGAAACAATTGGATCAGATTATTAAACAAACAACAAACAATATTTCCTAAAATAAAAGGTATACACTATTATTTAGTGGGTATTTGGACCCAATAATAATCTAGTTCTAGAACACTTCACAGCATTAGAGCAGTTGAAATAATACTTCTTAAGGCATCCCACCTCTGACACATTCTTTTAACAAATGCATTGGAGAGAGCAGGGATTGGAGCTTGTTCACTTAAAATGATTTATTTAACATCCTCCTTTGACTGTAATGGGTAGACTCCATTACAATCATACCTTGAGGACTAACTGTATCAAACTTTTAAACATAATGTACATATATAACAATTACAAATAAATCTTCAAAATGTGTTGTGAGAAATATGTTGTACATTAAGTATAATAAAACTAAAATCAAACATTGTATTTCCTGAAAGGAACATAGTCTCAAATTTAACACAATCCTAATACAAAGATGATTAGATAAAAAAATGATATAAATTCAGAAAACGAGTTTCTCTGCATTGTCAACCCTGGTTTCAACTCCTATTCAAAATAATTAAATAGCTCTCAAGAAGAAAGTGAAATGGAATACCTATTCTTATTTTAGACTTGTTTTTTTAACTAATCCACAACTATATTACATTTCTTACAATATAAGAAATTTATTTGGTTGAGCTCAACTAATATTAACAGATATTAGTGTGCATCAAGAGTTACATACCAACACATATATTTAAGTAATTATTTGTGGTGACAACACACATTCCTAAACACATATACCGTACATACATTCACATAAACATAATATGTTTATGTGTGTGGACGAATGTATTTATGGTTGTGGGTGTATGCTATATTGCTTTCAATTTTTAATATAATATATTCAGATAATGGAAAAAGACAACGGTGTCTTTAAAAGTTGCAGGTAGCACATGCCATGAATGACCTTTGGAAAATAAATGTGAAGCATTGACACAACGTCGCTAAATATATCTGAGACAAATATGTTTCTTTTTCAAGAGACATCCTTCCACTTACTTAAGTGTTAATTGAATAAGTTCGGAAGTATTCTGTTCAAAGCACAAAATGAACAAAAGAGCAATAGCTATTCGATGTGCAGTTTTATCAGATTTGTTCTTTGAGAATATCTTCCCTACTTGCAAAACTCATGCAAAATAAAACTAGTAATCTAGCTGTGCTACTGATTATGCCAATGAAACATTTTGCTAATACAATATATGGAGGTTAAACAAGTATATATCTTATTTGACTTACAGTAGACAGTCATAACTGTCCATTTTACAGTATCACTTAACCTTTGTAATAATAAGGACTGATCCCAATCATATCCAAAAGAAAAATGCACAAAATCCATGCTTAAAATAATAATAATGATACACATTTAATTATCAGTATTTTAAATCTTAAATTAAAATTAATTGTAACCCAAATAGGAATTCTGACTATAGGAACTTAACTTTCATTGATGTAATACTGTATGTAACTCAAGATAATCTGTTTGGGATTTAATAGAAGCTGCCTGGGGTTAAAAGAAAGCAGCCAATACACTTATTCAGTACCCATTATAATTTCTCTAAATTGACCATCGTCCTTAAAAAGAACTCCATAGTTTACCTAAACTAAAACTCTAACCCAGCATAATTATACAATTTGGTTTATTAGATACCAATGTTTTAACCCATTACACATTCTATGGTCTAATTAAATGTTCAGCAACATTCTTATGCCGATCTACTTAAAATTATAGTGCTAATATTTTTAAAAGTTTTGAAAGAAGGGAAACAACTTTGGTATTCTACAACTACTTGGTTGTGATAAATGTAAGTGGTTAATTTTATACAATTGCTTCAAGTTAAGGCGTTAAGTGTTAAGTCAATAATAATTACCCACTACAAAATTATTGTCTCACTGAATGACTGTCTAATACATACAGAAAGGTGAAATTATCTGACAAAATACATTTCAAATTAGTGTGGCCATTCAGAAGCTTCTTGTATTTCCATGTTCTATCTCAGTTTCCAAGCAAAAGGCTAAGCAGAATGTCTGTAAAGACATTTTGCATAATCTTGAATGACAAATGACATACTACCAGGTGCCAAGATAGGCAGGGGAATATAGTCAGCCCCACTTTCAGCCTTAACTGGAGTAGCTTTGTTCTCAGTGCCCTGAATAATTAATAACTCCTTTGGCAATCAGTCATGCATTCCTTAATGGCACCTAAGGCATGAAATATCCCATTCACCAGCTCCTCTACAAGTAACAATAGACTTCACTACACTGGGTGTTCTATGCCAAGTTGTAAATGACATAATTTAAACTAAACAAGTCACTAGAACGAATATTACCCAGATTAAAAATGGAATGTTTTATTAGGTTTGTTTACATAATATATAGTTGCTAGGTAAACCTGATAAGTATTTGAGATAGATTTGAGATAGACTTTCTCAACATAATTTTTGCCAAGTGACTTCCCTTTTTGCAAAAAAATTTAGCATTAAAAATACCTTTATGAAGTCCAGAATGAAACCTTTATTTGAAGATAAAATACATGGGCAGACAAAAATATTTATAGAATTTATAAAAATATATTCTAATGATCCAAGACTATGTATCTGAAGAAATACAATAATATTCTGATATCTGGATATGATTTAAGGTGTTTGTCATTTTTACAATATTAATGACAATATTTTACAGATGTATCAAATGTCCTCTGCATTTGGTGTTAAACAGATAACCATGTATGCATGATATCTGCATATCGGTAAAAATAAAAATATAATTTTACAAATAGACATATTTCTTTTAATAATCAAAGTTTTGGTAATTCATTTTATTGAAGCAAATATCATGACTGTTTAGAACAATTAACTATGTTATAGAATTGAAACAAAATAACTTCTGACAGACATTTAAAACAGTTCTTCTCTGTATGGGGCTAATAATAAATATAATCCTGCACTGTTTTATTTCATGTTTTATTTATTTATTTATTTTTCAAAATTTATATACCGCTCCCTCTCCCAAGGGACTCGGGGCGGTGTACAACCAGATAAAAGACACAGATATAACAAACTACAGAGGGTAATGAGCACAGCACAAAAAATCATGGGCTGTCCCATAACCCCACTGGATTATGAACTAGACTTAATACAGCAGACTCACAGTGACAGTACAATAAGCAACATGTACATATTGGTGGAATAATGTGTGTGTGTGTATAAATATACATATATGCAGGTCTGGGTCTATTCAGGTCTTTTCCTGTGTAAGTTTCAGAGTATTTTTGCAACGTTTCGGCGAGATCCCACTCGCC